>CAJVQA010001842.1:0-23923 GCA_910591915.1 Cetraspora pellucida
TGATAGGCTTACCTAATGTGCACACTATAATAAAATATATTACAAAAGGGTTTCAATTTAGAATTGCTATAGATTAACTCATGTTAAAAAATATTTGAATATATATGAGTATCAGCAAGAAAAAAACTTGAACTAAAAATAATAAAATGGCCCATATATATAATAATTCTGGGAATCTTGCACTTCATCCAGATCTTAAGTAATGCCTATAAAAGTATAACCATGACCTAAAACTATGCAAGCAATCTATAATGTTCTTCCACTATGCAGCAAACATATTTTCATATCTTATTTACTGGTGTCAATAAATCTATAAACTTGTACAAATTTGGTTGTCAACTTGTACAAATTTGGTTGTCAGTTTGTACGAATTTGATTGTTAATTTTTGTACAAATTTGATTGTTAGTTTGTATAAATTTGACTGTCTGCTTGTATGAATTTGACTGTTTGCTTGTATGAATTTGACTGTCTACTCATACGAATTTGACTGTCTGCTTGTATGAATTTGACTGTTTGTTTGTATGAACTTGATTTACAAATTCTGTAAGTATGGTACCAAGATTACTTTTTAGATTTATCCAATTTTAGTAGATCCTATATCTACTAGAACCAGTTTAATGTCAAAAGTATTTGAATTTTGGTAAGTCTATTTTTTTTCTATAGTTTTTTTTTATGTTTACTATATCACTTGCTAGTATGCTTTTTCTTTATTTCTGGTATGTCTACTACTTCTTTTGCATTAAGCACCAACTCTCCATATTAGAAAACTTCTTTTTAGGAACTTCCTTATATACTGATCTTCTAATCATATAGATTTAGTCACAGGGCTTCACATATATTCATATGCTTTCATAGATTACAGAGTTTTGCTTCCAGCTGAAATTGAATTATTGATCTTGTCTGTAGAGGAAAGAATGCCTAAACTACTAGGCTATGGAACTCCATTCTAATTTATAGATAATTATTTAT
This sequence comes from Cetraspora pellucida, assembly GCA_910591915.1. NCBI lineage: Eukaryota > Fungi > Glomeromycota > Glomeromycetes > Diversisporales > Gigasporaceae > Cetraspora > Cetraspora pellucida. Next base: position 971 of record CAJVQA010001842.1, read on the forward strand.
ATAATATTTATATTATAGCAACTGTTACTAATAATTAGGTTAGAATATCTGTAATAGTGGTTATACTAGTATAACTGGCAGGTTATAGGCATCTATATAACTTGTTATATAGAGAAATGTAAACTGATAAATCAGGTAATGCAAACACTAGATAAGTTTTTGTAACTATATAAATTTGTTAAAATTAGATAACAAGAAGTCTATTTGAAATTGTAATAACCAAATAGACAAGAACCTTTAAGTTGAAAGTCTCAAAAATGTTACCAACTAGGCTGCCAAAATGAACAAAAAAAAAGAATATTAGGCTAATCTGATATGTCAATGAACTGGGCATAGTTTTATATGAGCTATCTGAATTAGAAGTTTAGTAAAAAAACTGAATAAAAAATAAGAGTATACTAAAGTATCAAGGTTATGTTATGAAGTAGATACTGGGGTCTATATGAACTCTACAAGAACACAACAGTTTAATAATTAAGTTCTGATTACAAGTATTAGTTCTATTATAGTAATACTTAGATTAACTATAAAAATAAATATAAAAAACTCTAGAAGGTTTATCTTAAAGATAAATTAGTTCTAAGATTAAGATAATGGTCTAAGCATTTGAGTATAATCCAATAAGTTAATACAGATTATAGGTTCAGAAGATTTAAAGTGAAACACTCAAGCAAAGATATTAGGTATAGTAATTTGTAAAGAACCTTTAGGCAAACTCCTTAAATAGATAATATAAAAAAGTTACATATATAACCAATTGTACTTTCTTCTATAATAATTCATAAAAACATATTACCAATAAATCATTAATAAAAGTCAAAAGACCAAAAAAAAAATGTAATGACCTAGTAAAATGGTCAGGTTGTCAACTTTTCAAGTAGTAGATTGGATATTCAAATCCTATCAATAGCAAAAATTTAGAAAATTACCTATATAATATTCATATTATGACAACTGTTATTAATAATTAGATTAGAATATCTGTAATAGCAGTTGCATCAGTATAACTGGCAGGTTATGGAGCATCTGTGCAATGTTGAAGTTATACAAAGAAATGCAAACTGACAAATCAGGTAATGCAAACACTAAATAAGTTTTTGTGATTGTGTAAATCTGTTGAAATTAGGTAACAAGAAGTTTATTTAGAAAGGCCTAAATAAAGAGATAACTGGATCTTTAACAGTCTTAGTGTAAAGACTAACTTGATGAAATAAATACCAAGATCTAATATCTGATTATAATAACCAGACAGGTAAGAACCTTTAGGTTGAGAGTCTTAAAGGTATTACCAACTAGGCCATTGGAACAAATCAGAAAAAAAAGATATTAGGCTGATCTGATATACTGATGAACTAGTTATAATCCTATACAGGCTATCTGAATTAGAAGTTTAGTAAAAAGACAGAAGAAAAAGCAAGCATATACTAAAGTACTAAGGTTATACTGTAAAGTAGATGCTAGGGTCTAAGTAAACTCTATAAAGACATAATAGTTTAATAGTTAAACCCTGATCACAAGTATTAGTTCTACTATAATAATATCTAAATTAGTTATAAAAATAGATAAAGAAGACTCTGGAAGATTTACCTCGAAGATAAATTAGTCCTAAAATTAAAACAATAATCTGAGCATCTAGGTATGTCCTAGTGAATTAATACAGGTTATAGGTTCAAAGAGTTTAAATTGGAATACTCAAGCAGGAATGTTAGGTATGACAATTAGTAGAGAATCTTCAAATAAACTCCTTAAATAAGTAATATAAAAAAGTTATATATATAACCAATTGTATGCTCTTTTATAATAATTTATTGAACCACAATGCCAATAAGTGATTAATAAAAATCAAAAAACCAAAGAGGTTACCTTAACAAAAAAAAAAGACCAAAGAAGTCACCTTAATATTAAAAAAAAAAATTAAAATTATATATTTAAATATTACAAATTATTAATAAAAAGATTTTTTTTTTCTATATGTAAAAACAAAAAATTGAATGTTTTGTTCTATTTTATTTTGTCAACACAAATAATAATAGATAAAAAAAAAAATCCATATATATCTTTTATTATTATTATTGATTTTGTATATCTTTATGTAATTCAAACTCAAGTTTGAAATCTGGTACACATAGGCAGAAGTTTGTCTAATTGGCTAATAAATTCAATTCAATTTTACATTATTATACAGTTTAGAGTACTTTTTAAAAAAACAAAAACTAAACATAATAAAATAAAAAAAACTGTATAGAAGTTTTCATTAGAGTTGTAGGACTTCATAGCCAAAAATAATAATTTATTCTCTTCTATTTAAAAAAGTTAGTATAGTAATAACTTCTCAAAAGCCAATAAAATCAAGTTATTACTAGTGCTCTGAATGGGTCAAGTCAGGTAGGGTTTTGAGCCAACCCAAACCCGACCCGAAACTTCAGGTCAGGTCAGGTTGAATACTTTCAGGTTAGAGCTTCAACCTGACCTGAACCTGACCCAAACCGAACCCAAACCAACCCAAACTGAAATTTTAAGGCTATTATATTAAAATTTTTAAAAAAATGAATTCAGTTGCCCATTTTGCTCTTAAAATTTATGTAATGATGACTATCGAAATTGGTAAACTCGATATGCTTTATAACTATTACAGTAAAAGTCATGCATTGCATACTAGAATTAATGAAAGTTTTTTATTTTTATCCTATGATTCATAGAAGTAAAAAAAAATTTTATTGATTTTGCACTACAAAATTTCATAGCAGATTCTCGATTTTGATTTGCTAAAAGCAATAAGCAAAATATTTGGCTGGAATTACTGAGAATTTTATTATTATTTTTGGGCAAATTTTATCATAATGCGAGATTATTTTCCAAAATTTCTATTTTTGTAAAAAAAATCAATATTATGACCGAAAATTAGTAAAATATGTAATGCATGCCAAACTTTTGTGATCTGTGGCCGTTAACCAATCAAAATCGAGGATCTGCCATGACAATTTTGTTTGAAGAAATCTGATTGGTGGTTTTATTTAAACTATTATTTAAAAATATTTATGTACTTGCTATTACAAACATATGTACTTGCTATTATAAACATATGTACTTGCTATTAGAACCAAAAAAAAACATTAAAATGCTTATTTTTAGCATCTCTAATTTGGATAAATTCGGATGGGTTGGGTCAGATTCAGTTCGGGTTAATGTTTAACCCGAACCCAACCCAAACCTGATCCAAAATTTTCAGATCAGATTTTTCTAACCCGAAACCCGACCCGAACCGAAATTTCAGGTCGGGTTTCGGGTTGACCCGACCTGATTCAGAGCACTACTTGTTAGTATGAATATTGGCTGCATGATGATTATATTAGAAAAGTTGGCAAAATACAGTATTGAATAATTTTATTATAATTTATACATTTTTTTACATGTAATGTTTTAGTCAGATTGGTGTTGATAGTGTGGTGTATTTGGTTCTTTATTTTGGTAATAGATCTGCAATTGAAATATTAGTTTCAATTTTATGAGACAGGATCTTGCATTAATTAACGTGTGTATTTTTTTTTTTTGGCATATAATTGTTTTTAAAGTTCTAAGAATACTAAGGGATTTTTAAATTACTCATTTACAGAGTAGCTCTTGTAAGAATGTTTAAAGGATTTTTTTAAACTGATTATAGTGCTTTTCAAATTACCGTGATCAGCAAATTTCATGTATCATATTGGAAATCAGGAATCTAGAAAAAATGCCAGTCTATGATTGGCTAAAAATTATTTTATCAATTCTTTTTGCTAATAATAGACTGGCATTTTTGATTCTCGATGTGGTATATAAAATTTACTGATCACAGTAATTTGAAAAACACAATAAACTGATTATTGTTTTTTTAGAATAATTCTTTTATATATTGCAGATCAATTTCTATATTGAGTTCATGATAGATTTCAAATTCATCAATATTGCTATTGTTATGACATATTAATGACATCAATTTGGAAATTCATATGCTTGAGCTGATAAGTTTAGTCATGTTTATGTTTAGTAAATAAATGTTGTTGTAATGTAATTATGTAAATAAAAAGTTGGATGATTTAATTTGTTTGAATTTGTCGTGTTATTATACTTAGTATAGTTTAGAATATATCGGTTGGATATGATGTATTAAATAGAATGGCCTATTATATACGAGTATTTTTAATAGAAAACTCATTATCAGATCTTTAACATATAGTTGGCTTTCTGCTTGCCATCTATAGATAATTTATCATCGGACGTTTAATTATATCTTGTGACGCTCGGTTTAAAATATAATCGAACATTTGATGATAAACTGTTTATAGATAGGTATGTGTAAAGTTAGCCGTATATTGAAAATTCGATGTCAGGTTTTCTATTGATAGCATTTATACGATGGTTTCGTGAGAAAGTTTGGCTTAATCTTGATTATATAAAATTTGCATAATTGACATTTGGATCTGAGTATTCTTTAATTTATTTATTTTGTTTAATTATGTAATTATGATGTAACGTATTGTATTATTATATATTTATTAAATGTAAGAGTTATTTTTTTAGCGTGAAGATAAAAAAGTATTTGTACAGTTTGATAATTTACAATGCCTTGTTATGTTGATACAATTGTGAAAATAAATCAGGTTCGCCAAACATACAAAGAGGATTTAAAATTAATTGTTGTGTGGGTGATTGGTTTTTATCCTGTCGGGTATGAAGATTATGAATTGGAAATGGTTTTATTTATATCGACAGTCGGTGAGGAGAGAGATCCAAATACACAAGCAATTTTCGAGAAAAACAAATATTACTGTGTCGGTGAAAAAGTTGTTATTGGAAATTTTAATGGCAATTCAAGATTAAAAGTTACGTATATGCAGTTAATTTTGTTACAAATGATGGATACTTATTATGTTTTTATTAAATTTAGATAACAGTTGCATCATCAACTCACCTCACCATTAAGAGAGATTTTGGTTCCAATAGGTGTCCGTTAAAGGTTTCACTTGTAGGTATTACTCAGGAAGTTCCAATAGAGATTAATGATGAAAATGCAATAGTCAATGTATTGGTCAATGATTATGCTAGGCAAAGTTATAGCTTTACCATCAAAATAGTGTTTCCGTATTGCAATACTAGATTCAAACATCTGATGAATTCTATTTGACCAAATGAATTGGTGTTTTTTGTTGTAGAACAAATAGAGGTTATTGAAAAAGAGTTATATGTATATGCAGTTGATATTTCTTATGTTGATTTTGGTTTTGTGATAAAGAAAAGGGCATCTGATTCTGGAAGTTCTTAAACCGAACCGGCATCATACAGATCAGTTCATTTGAGGCTTTTAACCGCATATCAAAGTGTTAATGAAGATTTATCCAAAATTTCTAAGGTTAAAAATTTATATTCAGCTGAGAAGAAGGGTAGGTCTGTGGTTAATTCAGTTACCGAGGATTCCCATTCATTGAAACGTACTAGAGTGGAGGATGAAAATAATTGCATTGAATGTACTGATTCCTACATCGAACATGCGAATGTATATGATGAAGAAGGTATAATCGATAATGATGAGTATGAAGAAGTTGCTGTTCGTAATAATGAAAAACTTACGTGCAGTCATGAAAGGTCAACTAAGGGTAAAGAAAAAATGATTGTGCCCGTAGTCCATAATACTAGAAGGCGAGCTGAACTATCTAAAAACATTAATAGCAATGTAGAAGTATAAAATTACGAGATTATATCTGGCTGATTAGTTTACACTGGTTTGCTGTATAAAATTTACATTCAAAATATACTTATACTAGTGTAGGTATTTACGTAGAAACAAGAGGGGTTTACAATACCTGAAATAAGTAGATATTATATGCTGAACAATTTACTTCGATATTAACATTCTTGACGTAATTGTAGTATATGTAAATAAATGAATATTTTTAACGATAGTTATCATGAGTTTATAATAGTTTATCAGATATTCGTGCTTTTTTGTTAGGTTATTTGTAGAGAATAATTTAAATTTTATCTCACAATAAATCAGGGAAATGTTTTTCATTTGGTGAATACGTAACAATGTGTATTACATTTTGTAAATATAATAAAAGAAATCGGTTTAAATATAAATTATATATTACATGTAATGTTTATAAAATTATATATTTAATTTTAATTTTTATTTATATGATTTAATCTTAATAACACTTTATAGTACTAGATAGAATTACCAGGTATATATTTGTTGGTGAAATTTATTTATCGTATAAGAATATCATAAGTCTTTACTTGTTACAGAAAGTTTCTATAGTAAGTCTGGAGTAAGTGTTAGATATTAGAAAATACAGTTTGAATTACGTTTATTTATAAAAAAATCATTAATTTTTATCCGAATATAGACTATCAGGTATGTAGTTTTCTGATTCATAAGGAGAATTGAACCAATTAGTTTGATTTTTGAATAAATCGATCAGTAACTCTAGTAATACTTGTAAATTAAAATAGCAGATTATAGATATAGAAAGACGAATTTTGCAATTCATTAAATGATATTTGTAAATGCATAAACAAGGATACTGGTTAATATTTAATATTAATTGTAAGTACAAAAAATTAGAAAAATTTCTAAAATTCTATGATCAATATATTAATAATCTGTGTTGTGATGTTAGATAGTAGGCCATTTACTTAATTGTTCAGTTCTTTTAAAACATTCTTCAAGACGTTCAAGTTCTTTTTTAAGATCAGGCTCTATGACTGCATTAAGTTTTGATGGCTTAAAGGGTTAGAGTATCATAACGTCCTGTAGTCTTTGTACTTGAGATAGCATAATGTAAATACCTGATTTTATATTACTATCATTAAAGTCAATAATTGCCTTTTCCAATGTAGCACCTTGGCACTTAAATTCTGTGAACACAAAAGCTGGAGTTACAGGTAATTGAATTCTTTGAAATTCTCTCGTCATATTTGTGCCATTTTCTATTTTATGTACATATTTGTATTTTTGTTTAATTGGATATATAGAAATGTGATTCAGCGAAAGACTATCATATGTACCCGGTGTATGGTTTAGGAGTTCAAGTACGATATATTTAGGAGGTCTATCAATAATAATACTCTTTCCTTCACCAATATCTGTATTCTCAACAATCATAGATGTGCTATCATATACAATTTTACGAAGAATGCCCTGTGCTCTATTTACCATACCATCATGCATGCAAATATTGATGGTTAAGGCTAGTTTCATTCCAATTGATAATGGTAATATACCACATAATGTATTTGATTTTGTATCTGATACACTGAGAAATTTTTGTCTTATATTACCATGGAGAGATCTATCCTTGTAAGTATCTTTAGTGCAAATATAATAAACCGGTTGGTTATTATATTTAGCATGTTTTATAGTAGCTTCAAGGTTTATTTGAATCTGTAGATCATTTCTCCTGACTAAAAATACAGGATTTTTCCATTCTGGCAAATTCAACTCATCTTCTGTCATTATTCAATCGTAAAGAGTATTACATTGAGTTGTTGTCAGGCATCCGTGTTGTAAGTTATTTAATATTGAAGCGTATGTTAAATCATTTATCTGTCTCATTTGTTTTTTTAGAATAATAGCATGGTTTACTGATAAACATAATTCCCTGCCACTTGTATTTATTACTGCTCGAGTATTAATAGAACCTGAGATTCGTTTTCGTGTGTAGCTGGTTATTTTTGAAGAGATCATTTTGTTAATATTACAAGGTCGATACAATGGTGGATCAAGTACCAGTAGAAGTTGCATAAAGTCACTGGAGAAAATTATATTTAAGCCCGCGAATGGTAGGGTATCATCTCAGTAAGGTTTTGCTTCCTTGATATGTGCATGGAATTGCATCAGAAGTTTTTGACCCACCATTGAAATTTCGTCTAAAATCAGATATTCTATATCTGCCCATTGATCCTGAAGTGTTTTTGTAGATTTTCCTTTAGAATAGTGATATTTAAAATCTTCATTCTCACCAAATTTAAAACTGCATAGCAAATGTAGAGTATGACCACCAATACAAGATGCAGCGAAACCAGTTGATGCACAAACTGCAAGTAATCGTTTTTGGCCAATTAGATCAAAGAATTTACAAATTGCTCTGATAACTTTAGACTTTCCTGTGCCGCCAGCACCACTAAGGTGAATCAATAGTTGAGATGGTTTGTCAGACTATTTGGATAATTTCGTTGGTGGTGATCACAAACAAGAAAAAAAATTTTTTTTTGCTCGTCGTTAAGATCGCTTGAAATTTCTAGTAGCAGATCAGTTCTATCTATTATTTTTAATGACCGGGAAGATGTAGTATTTGATCGATCAAAAGTATATGCAATGAGTTCTCATGCATAACTTTCTTTAGAATTCTCTTCTATTGTTCTGCTTTTTTTTCATGATACTATAATTTCTTGCCATTTTTGAATCAATTTATCATCATTTTCATAAGCAGGTCTATATTGGTTTTTATCATTATTACTGTTAGCAAAATTGTTATTATTTGTATTAAATCCGTTTTTAAGATGTAAATGTAACATCGCTTCATCAACTAGCTTTGAATTACGGAATCCGGAATGTATAATCGTATATGGATTAAAAGAAGATATACTGCCATTGTTAAAGTCTTCTAGGTTATTCATTATTTCAATATCATCAGTAGAAGTATCATATCCCACTACTGATCTCTCTATTCATCGAAGTTTTGCTATTTCTGAATTTTTATTAGCCATTTGGTGTAATTGTTTGTCTAAAATCGTTTCTTCTTTACATTTTGCAAAAGGTCTATATTATTTATGATTGATCGTAATCATGCAGATAAATTCGGGTCTTGCAAAAAAGCATTACATGCTTCATGCCATGAGCCATATTCTTCCAACAGATTATATGAAGAGGTCCATGGTTTGAAAAGTAATAATATGCAGATTTTATAACGTTCAATATTTTCAAGGTCATCTTTACATGGAATACCTTTTCCATATAATACTGGTATCCTTTCATTCCCATGAGACCAGTGAACTTGTATATGCATTGAATGTTGTGGGTGCTTAATTCTATTATTAGAAGTTTCATCACATTGCTGATTTCCACCTAAAAAGTAAAATCGGTCTACCCTTGTTGTTCGTCCTTCTCGACTTCCCTGTCTAGTCAATTTGTTTAACTCTTTATCATTAATTTTTACTTTATGTATAGTTGCAGCATAATCATAAAGGCACATATTTTTTAACTGTTTACCACAATACATATAATCAATTCTTAAATTTATTGCAGTTATTTTTCCATCAGAATTCACTATTCCAAACATTTCATCATCTATACTATCATCTTGGTCTAATTCACTATCACTAGTACTATCATCATTCAAAATATCTGAAACTGATTCAAATAAATTTTCTCTAATTTAGAATTGTCTGATTAAATACATTTCAAAGTATTTAGATAAATTGAAATAAACTTATTCGGCGTATAGTGGTCACCTAAGCCTAAAATATATGCTGATATTTGAGGTCTGGTTAATTCTGTTCATCCTGCAATTTTATTAAGACACAATGTAACAAGTCGTTTAGATCTTTCAATGCAGTTTTGTGATATTTCATCTGCCAGTTTCTTAAGATATTTGTTCAACATCATTGCACACATTAAGAATAAGTTATGAGTATTTAAATCAGATTTAGTTATGTAGTCTGTAATATAGTGAACATATGCTAAGGCTAGTTTAGTTGTTGCAATTAATCTAATGTCATTGTTACCACGACAGCTAGCAGTTATGTACGGGTTATGATTGTTAATATAAGCATTAAGGCATTAAAAGACAATAACCCCAAGTTCAGGATAGATTTTTCTGGGTGCTTTAACTATTTCACGAGGAAAATCAAAACAGCAATTAGATATCCTACTACAATTATATTTTTTATACGATTTAGTACACTTGTGAAATAGTATACATTTAGCAATTGCAAGAACATCAAGACGAAATTTCTCATCAAAATCTGGCAATTGTGGGTCCAGAATAGGTAAGAACGATGGGTGCATTCTCTTTTCCAAATTTGTTTTCAGAGATATATATTCTTCCATTAACATTTTATTGGTTAAATATTGGCCATCAGGAAAAAGGTAGCTAAGATCTTTCTTAACGATTTCATTCACATAATGCATTAACTGTTCTTTAAAATTTTTATCATTCTTTAAACATTCTCGAAGTTCAATTAGATTGAGGACCCCTTCAAGCCAAATCAACATATGACAATGGGGTGTTCCACAATCTTGATACTCAATTATTGCATAGTAATTTTTTATTTCACCTAACACACCACCTTTTGGTCTCTTATAACCAATTATAAATTTGATTATATGCTTTATAACAACATCAAAGTATTTTGCCACAGCAGCTGGATCGAGATAAGCTAATTTTGCCCTTTCTGTCGCAGTTGGAAAATTATCAGAGAGTAGAGAATCATTGTTAATTTTTTTTCCTGCATACATCATCACAATTGGACTGTGAAGGTCTGCTAGATTAATCGTAACAAATAATGAGAGCAAACCATCCCTTATAATCAAGGCACGAAGTTCATTACGAAGATGGTTTCGAGATTGATTTGAACTTATAATTTTTCCTCTAACAACATTAATGTTCTTGAGTAATTCGAGAACAACATTATTTGTTATCGGTTGTTTGTTATATTCTTGTTCAAGTACCAATTCCATATTATATGGTGTTAGCTTTGCGATTAAATCAGCAGATCATTCAAAATTCACCCACTTTGTCATTAGGTATGTTCCAGTCACAATTTCTCTCCTTTGTAAGATATCAAATATCACAAAAATGAATGATCAATGTTGTCTGAACCTAGGGTCATGAAGACACAACAAGTGGTTGGTATATTGTTTGAATGATATATATTGTTTGCGAAATTTATCTTCATGACCGCCAATGTCATAAGGAAATAAAACAAAAAATGCAGCAGGTAAAAGTATGAGATCTGTATATTCATTTTGGGGGTAATTCGAATGTAGCATTAAAATTGTTTTAGAGTAATTATTTTTAACAGCATCTGATTCCTCAATCATCTTTTCAAGCAATTTTAAAGTACAGTTTTTTTCAGAGAAAGAAATATCTGCGCATGCCATACCCGAATTTCTTAATTCTTCTTCATTGTTAGTGAAATTATGTTTAGTATTATCAAATTGTTCACTACTAATATTTAATTCATCATTTTCTAGATCATTCATGTTATTATCATCAATTAGATCTGTAACATATCCAGTATAATGTTCTATTTCTTTTGGATCTGTATCAACTATTACAGTGGTTGCCATTAAAGCCATCAGAATTTCATCTTCTGGTAAAGAATTCAATGCTATTCCATCTATCCTAACCTTTTTATACAGGATATTATGATTTATTAACCAATTTAAAGCGTCAATAACTTTACTTTTTCTTACCCGTAATATTTTTTTTAACTGTGCTTCAGACAGTTGACCTTGACCAACAAATACTACTTTCAGGTTGTCGCATAAATGATACATAGGTAAAGGTAAAACAGTAGTAAGCGATACCGGGTTTTGAGTAAAAGTGATTACATGGCCTTTCAGCTTGTGATGTGTATGTTGTTGGTTGGTAAGTTGAATAAGATTTATACACAGATATCCCGTAGAAATTAAGAGCTGTTCTGGGATCGTTAATCTCTGAAGACATAATGAAACTGGTCCAATCCAAACATTCGCTAAAGATAACAATGGAGTTTTACCTATATCCAATGATCTTTTACAATTCACGCATATACGAAGATTAAAAGGGTCTTTACTTCCTGGCATATTTTGTTTAACAAACCCATTCATATCTAACAGAATTTTATGTCCACTTTTGTCAATGCATAGATGTCCATAGTTGAAATTTACATCGAAAAATAATTTCTCAAATTTTTTGTCAATTTTTAGTAATGACAAATTTATCTTTTTTACTGGAACCACGGACCAATGTTCCGATGAAAACATCTCAGAACAAACCACGCAAGGCAATTCTTCAAGTGAGTCACACATTGTATTTTTACGAAATTCCATTAACGCATTATTCGCAATATCTTTAGTAATAGGTTGTGGCCAATTTACGTATTGTTCTTTTTTCAGATCAAAATAATTGTCCATCTCCAGAACACGTAATGGAACACCCGCTTCTCTAGCTTGTAAGTCCTTTTCTACAAATGTTCTTCGCCTTTTCGCACGTTGCTCTTCACGTCTAATGGCCATTTGCCGTTTAGTTTTTAATCTTCTGAAATCAACCCTAATATATTTTAACACAGTTTTAATAATAAATAAATTTAATGTAACATTGGTCTGTAATTCTGTATTTACATGTTAGCAAGGATCAAATAATATATTAAGTGTTTGCATATATCACTGAATACTTGTTTATATAAATTTCGTTCAAGCAGAAGTTTATTAAACCTTTTTTTCCGCACGACAATTTAATTTTTCGTTATTCTCATCCAACGTCAGGAATTTCAAATACAGCTTAATAACCAGGAAATCAATTTAACCAACCATAACCCAAATTATGAAATCATTATTACAAAAGTTCAGTTTATTTTTCTTGATAGGATTAGTGCGAATCGCTAAACCATTGCCACAACAATTATCCTTAATAAGTATAGTATGAACTCCAACCATGACGATCAACTTACAACATTGATACGCAAAGGGAAAGCTGTAAATGCTTGCACCATATCTAATATTCACCGTTTATATACATGCTATTACCAATCAACAATTACAATCCCAAGAAAAAATTTTGTACAATAATTTACATGATGACTCTAGCACACACTCAAGCACATATTATTAGGTATTCTAAGTAAATCATTAACTCACTTGTAAACCAAACCCGACTATAGAACAAACTGACACGATATACACCAAAATATACATCATCCATATTTAAATTAAAATCACACAGTCATAATATCTTCTAAAATAGGAAAAACATAGTGTACAAAAAGCCCAAAGGAACATATCTCACGCGATTATTCCAGTAAACGGAAAAATTCACAAACTTGCTTGCCAGGTCATCATTTGTTATACTAAAGTACAGTTTAAAGTGTATTTGCCAGTATGCATAATAAAAGAGGTAACTACCATACACAAGCTTACGCCAGTAAATTTATCATCATAATTACACAATTTATACGCACTTTGATTACATAAACAACCAAAAAATGGTAAGGCAGATCTCATAACTTAACATTACTAAACTACACTTTAGACTATACCTCAAACGGAAAAAACATGATAACCATAATACCTTCTAAAATAGGAAAAAATATAGCTCACCAAAAAGTTGAACGGAACCATCCCTCACATATTTCATATGATCGTACTGGTATATACACAGTCACGCACACCGATAAGCATAATTAAACTTAAAATATTGACAGGACCAGCAGATATTTTAATTAATATACTTAATTTATACTTATTATTATACTTATATTGTTGATATACGTATTTTATAAGTTTAAAAATCATGTGCAATTAGATAGTCGGTAGTGTTCCGAGTTGGTAAAAATTCTTTCATCGATTAGTTGCCAACTATAGTTGCAAATAATCAACTTTTACTATCATATGACTAAATTTGTTGATTTGTCAATCAAACTAAAGAGATCAATACGAACCAGCCCGAATAGATGGAATATCCCAGAATTTAACTAGTCGATGATTTAATCAACTAGTTATTTTAAAATTTTCCAAATCGATTAGTTGGAAGTTGTCAACTAGTTAGTTTTTCAACTAACGATTTGGATCACTAATAGTCGGTTAGAGCATAACCGCGTATACGTGTCTATGGATTAACTCAAAATACAAATATATGCTGGTATTTGATGAATTTGATTATAAAAGATATAATTGGAATGGAAAATTTGCAAATTACAAGCAATATAACACATCACCAGCCTGGTGCCAAACATACTACCCTCAGAAGACAACACAAGGATGGACAAGTGGGAATAAAGATATTGATGATTGCATTAAAGAATTTCAACTTAAAGCTACTTCTTATGAAGATGTATCGAATTGATTCCTTTTAATAGATTAAAAACTATTCAAATTATTGACGATAAATGTTTAGCAAGCTGGTTAGATGGGATACGATATGTAAATGAGTTGGATATAACAAACGTATACCATCATGTAAAGTGGAGCTTAAATATTGGCTAGATCGCAAAGTTTATTGGATAAGTTAATTAAGTTGAAATATTTAATCATTGTTCACGATATATAGCTTTCAATATACTGTTTAATGTTTAATAAGTTTGTAGATTATGTACAGTTAAAGACTAATATTCTTAATATATGTGAACTAACTCAAAACAACACAAAAAATGAGTATATATTAATATTTTATGAATTTTGTTCTAAAAGAGATATAAATAATGGCAAATGCGCAAATTGCAAGCGATATAACTAGTGCTCCGAATCGGGTCGGGTCAACCCGAAACCCGACCCGAAATTTCGGTTCGGGTCGGGTTTCGGGTTAGAAAAATCTGATCCGAAAATTTCGGATCGGGTTCGGGTCGGGTTCGGGTTGAACATTAACCCGAACCGAATCCGACCCGACCCGATCCGAAATTATCCAAATTAGAGATGCTAGAAATAAGCATTTTAATGTTTTTTTTTGGTTCTAATAGCAAGTACATATGTTTATAATAGCAAGTACATATGTTTGTAATAGCAAGTACATAAATATTTTTAAATAATAGTTTAAATAAAACCACCAATCAGATTTCTTCAAACAAAATTGTCACGGCAGATCCTCGATTTTGATTGGTTAACGGCCGCAGATCGCAAAATTTTGGCCCGCATTACATATTTTACTAATTTCCGGTCGTAATATTGATTTTTTTTACAAAAATAGAAATTTTGAAAAATAATCTCGCATTATGATAAAATTTGCCCAGGAATAATAATAAAATTCTCAGTAATTCCGGCCAAATATTTTGCTCATCGCTCTTAGCAAATCAAAATCGAGAATCTGCCATGAAATTTTGTAGCGTAAAATCAATAAATTTTTTTTTTTTTAATTCTATGAATTATAGGATAAAAATAAAAAACTTTCATTAATTCTAGTATGCAATGCACGACTTTTATTGTAGTAGTTATAAAGCATATCGAGTTTACCAATTTCGATAGTCATCATTACATGAATTTTAAGAGCAAAATGGGCGACTGAATTCATTTTTTTAAAAATTTTAATATATTAGCCTTAAAATTTCGGTTCGGGTCAGTTCGGGTTTGGTTCAGGTCGGGTTCGGGTTAGGTTGAAGCTCTAACCCGAAAGTTTTCAACCCGACCTGACCCGAAGTTTCGGGTTGGGTTCAGGTTGGCTCAAAACCCGACCCGACCTAACCCGTTCGGAGCACTACTAACAAGTAATAATCTAAATCCAATATATGAATATAAAAAATTTCAATAACAGAACATCACATGTATAATAAATTTGTAATAAAAATTATTTTATAAATAACATATTAAATCCGATCGTACTGTTCCTGCTTGTCATCGCATGTCACACAGCTAGCCTAATTCATAATTAGAATTTAGATGTCGTATTCTATCTAACCACTTTGCTAAAAATCCATTACCATTATTTTGAATATAATCACATATTTTGCAAACTCCAGAAAAATTGCAATTAATTAATTGAGATCAAATAATTGCAATTGATTGAGATCAAATAATTGCAATTAATTACTTTCTTAATTAAATTTTCAGTACACCTGCACGATACCACTATGATATACTTAATATAAATATAGTAAAGAAATCATTTTTCTTGGTGAATGCTTGTAATGTAGCTCAGTGATTCTCAATACACAGACATAGTCTAATAAGAGAATCACAAAAGTCTAACAAAACTTCTACACCTCACATACAATTACTGATCACACATGAGAAGATATCAAAAGATTGAAAAAAAATAAAGTGAAATTATTGCAATATTAAACTACATTTAATAAATTTAATTACAAAAATTTGCAAATTTGATTGGTTAAGGCATCATGTAAAGTCAAACATCATATTACACAATTTCCTTATCTAGCAGTTCCTTGCCTCAAACTAGGGATGGGGAATATTTCCACTATCAAATTGGAAATTTTTATCATACTAACATCAAATATTCCATTTATTCCATTTTACTCTACTTTATTTCAATAACAATCAGATTATTAGATTAACACATGATACTATATTTAAGTTCAACATTTGTAAGCAATTTATTTTATTTTTTATTTTAGCAATGTAATCAAAATTTTAATTTTGATTGTTAAAATATAACATTGTAAGAAATTTAAGTAATTCTGTACTTAAATTATGCCTATCATTATCTAAAATTTTGTCATATACAGAAAAACTTCATTCTATAACACAAGCAGGAATTGGTAATTAGATATAATAATGAACAATTTTTTCTAAAAGAGGATGTTGTAATGCAATCTTGTCCCAAAACATATGGAGATCTGTAAATTCTATAGTGTTCAAGTTAATATTACAATAAATTGCTTATTCTTAATAAAAAGATGATAAAAGATTAACTAGCTCTTTAATAGTTTGATATGAACAGATATCCTAATTAGCAGTCATTAATATTAAAAATTATAAATTAAAAATTTGAACTGCTCAGAACAAAGAACATGTAAGATGTTATAAAACATGAGTTTGAAGTTTTTTGTAAGCAATATTAAATGTTTGCTAAAATACTAGAACAAATAATATTATAAAAGCATTTAATTTTTATACTACTGCATTTACTATTGGTCCAAAATTAGTTGTTATTGTTCTTACAATTATTCATATTTCAAGTTATTGTAATCTTTATTCAATAAACAAAAATATCAGTTTAATTTTTTGTTAAAAATAATCTAAATCAGCAATAAAATGCTTTGCATTTTCTTGAATAAATACCAGATAAATTTCTATACAAAAATTTACTCATTGATTAATAAAAACTAAATTAATTGGTTTAATTGTTGATGTAGAATTTTTTTATCTTTTTTATTATAAAATCCACAAATATAGTCTAAGTGTTGATACATATAAAATGGCATATAAAATTAAGTATTTCATCATATTATATTAAATAATAGTATATTTGTTGGATTAGATTCTTCATGGTAATGAAAATATAATAGATAACATATGTCTACTTTTACACAAACTAAAAGTTTGTTTAATATTTATAAGTAGCTAGTAAATGATTTAAAAGTACTTAATTTAAAATTATATTTTTCTAAAAAAAAAAAATTAATAATAATAATGATGATAATTATTAAAATATAAAAATAACAAAATTAAAAGTACTAACCTGATAAGGTTAATAATATATATTAAATATGATAAGTATATTAATTATACTATTATAGGTCTCAATATTTCATAAAAATTTTTCTTTATATAAATAGCTAAATCTGATACAATTAATAATAGTAAATTAAAAAGAATTGATTATTGAACTAAAATTTAGACTACAAGTTAACCTATACTATAATTATTAACTGTTTCTAGATAATTAATATGAACTAATTTTGTTACATCTTTGTAACTAAAAAGTATATTAATCATACTTTGAGTTCTAATATTAGTTATTTTATTTATAATGATTGAAACTCTTTGATTATTAAAATATTCTTTAAGTTGATTAAGATAATTTTCAAATATTTGTGACAAATATTTATGTTATAAAGTATGTGTTTTTGGTATAATTCCTTCTTCATAGCAATTTTTGTATAATCATTCTTGAAGTTTATCAATTTTCTCTAATAGAATATCTGCTATAGCAAATGCATTTACTAAATCAAATATAATAATTTTTTTTATTTGTAATTAATCATTTGTGAATTGAAATGCTATATAATATAGTTCAGAATGTTTTTCTTTATTTTATATATGTTTTTTAGAAATTATATAAGAAGTAATTAAATTTTTCATATAAAAATTAACACTGTGACAACAAAATTTACATATAAGTTTTTCATTATTAATAAAAAATCTTTAGGAAATTCTCTCATATAAGAGAAAACTGTAAAGCAGAAGGTAACATTTTACAAATTTATTGAATGTAAATTACAAGTTTATATAAGTATTACTAAGAACTTTATAATGATATTTTATATTATTAATATATAATTTATTACTAATTGTTATGTACTATATGTGAAATCTACAATTGTAATTGGTTATTTATATATCATTTATACAAACCAGCATTATTTTGTTAAAAATTTCATTTACTTCTGATAATTAGCAAAAATTTCATTTTATTAATTTATTTTATTCTATTCTTAATAGAAGTATTCACCATCCTTGTCTCAAACCAAGAACAGAATGATGAACTCACAAAGTGTATGGCTTATCAAAGAAATAAAATAATGTTTAATTAACCATAGCTGTCACAACAAGATTGTCCTGTCAAATTTTTAATTTGATTGGCTAATAGGCACAAATCTGTAAATTTTGATCTGTATTACATAACTGTTTACTAATTTCTGGCTAAAATTAACTTTTAAACCTTTTTATTCTCAAAATAAACTTTTTAAAGAAAAAACACACAATATAGTAAATTAGCTCAGAAAAAATAAAATTTAGAGTAATTCTGGTTTTTTTTGATTATTGCTCTTAGCCAATCAAATAAAGAATCTGTCAGAACAATTTTGTTGTGCTAGGTTTTGTCATGTAACAAAATTTTTTAGTGTTTAAAGACTGAATGATTATATAGTAAAATGGCTCAAAAAAGCTTTTTGTTAGAGTATTATAAGTGTGGTTTTTTTAAAAAAATATGCTATTTTTGACAAAATGAACATTTGTTTGAAACTTTACTGAGTGTATTACATTACTCCTGATATAATTTGTAAATGTGATCTAAAAATAAACAAAATTATCAATCTATTATAGTGAATTTATAAAATAGCTAAAATTTGATTATCAAAACAAGTATTTGTTTCTCAGATTAGATTTTAGTTGCCAAATTAACATATTAAACTATAAATATAAACCTTAAAAAAATTTTTTAAACCTCTGATCTAGACTAATAATATGTCTAACCCATCTTCTTCATATACTAACTCATTTTCTTTGCTTCTGACACATCTTATTAGACATAGAAATTTATTAAAATAACACATTACAATTTAGAAATATTGATTATCTTAGCCAAAATCTATATTTATATATTAGTATTCAAATTTTTTAAATTTTGAGGTATTTCATAAATTCATCATGATGCATTACATAAAAGAGGTTTAACCTCCCTTAATAAGCAGCTATGCAATGTAGTTGTGCAAAACTAGAAATGAAAAATAGATTTTCAGATAGAGTTTTAGATAAAACAAAAAAAAGATTACAAACCAATAATTACTTACATACAAAGAATTTATCACATAAAATTGGAAAACAGATAAATATGCATAAAGTGAGATAAATGTAATATTAATTATAAAAACCTGAACCCATTAAAGAGTTAATAAGAGAATAAATTATTAGTGAAAGTATTTTTATTTATTAATTATCTTCTGAAAAAATTAATCTTTATTATTATGTTCATTATTAGAGATGCAACATGAATTTTAACCTATATAATTAATGAAACAATAATGCTCATATAACCTGAAGTTTCAACTCTATAATATTAAGAATACATAAAATAAGAATATTAGTATATACTTGTTGTCATAATAATATGCTAAACAGTATTAACAAAGTTCATTGATTTAGATCTTATGCATAACATCTTAAACTTCTTTTTTTTTGTTGGCAATTCCAGAATTTAGAGCTTATATATAGTTAATATGACTAGTATTACAATAAATATTTGCTTTTAAGTGAAGTTCTTGAAATTACTGATTATTTTTGATTATTTTTGCATAATTAATATAGATATTCTTTTGAAGTTAGAAATGATTTTTATATTAGTGAAACATTATGTTTTCAACAAGTACTTTATAAATAAACTAGTTTATATTAGCCAATTAGATGAATGTTTGTCTATGACCATTGGAGTTAAACTTAACATGATTAATAAAAGATCTCTCTTATAGTAGTGACAGTATAAAAAACAGAGAATCAAGCTCAATTAATATTAAGCAAGTTAGCAAAACAACAAATAGTTTAATTCTTAAATATATATTTTGAAAATAGATACTTTTGAATTATTAAACTAGGTGAAATTTTATAAACAGGTATAACTACAAGCCCGATTTAGTAGAATTTTCTTATATTAAGAAATCCTTAAGCTGCCAGCCAAAAAGATATGGATCATAGTATATCAAAAATTATCTATATATCTAATATTAACAATCATGACCTCTAAGTAAAATTTTATTCTGAAAACTTTTACTTAGAGATTGGAAGTTAGTCATCAAAATAAATTTTTGTGTTATTATGTTTTTTTACAATTTTTTATATTTTTCACATTTATTCTGTTACACAAGATTCTGTAATTTTATCAGATTCAAATAGGATCAAAAGTAAACTTTAGCTTAGAATTTTCTTGAAATAAGGATATCTAATATAGTAAAGCAGAAAATTTATATAATATAAATGTTTCAAAAATTACAACAAAAACAAGAATAATTTCATAGATGTGTTATAGGGTCAAAAGTCACAATAATAGATAGAGAAATGTAATATTATAATAAATAGAAAATGTAACATTATAATAATCTAGAATATTCACTTAATCACAAACATATAATTTTATAATTTGTCAATAGACAAAAAGCCTCATAGAGTATAAATATAGATGAAGTCACAAGATTAAATTAACTAATCAGATAAAAAGAAAAACCTATTTAACTTGCTTATAAACTATACTCTTCATATTTCATACTCCATTCCTGGTATTAACCTTATTAGTTCTACAATATTTTACTAGTTTCACAAGATTTCATCAGTTTTGCCAATTTTGCCATATTTCATCAGTTTTGCCATATTTTACTATTCTATCTTTTTGATTTTTTTTTTAGTAAAAGTTGAAACTTGGTTTCACCTTTTGTCAGTGTCAAAACCTTAGGTTTTGCTAACAACTGTAGATCTAAGCCACTCATCATTAACTTTATTCCTTTCACAACATATAAAAATTATACTAATTTAAGTATATATAATTATATATATTACTCTAGTTATATTAACATTTTTGAGGCATTAGTAAAAATTTTCAAATGTTGGTATAGTGATTATAACTAGAGATAGGACTAAGGTTGTCAAATTACCATAATTTTATATAATTTTATAAAATTTTGCATAAGTTTTCAGTAATATGATTTTTATATAATTTGTAAGAAACATAATCATATGCTTATATAATTGGTTGGATCATATGTACAGTCACCAACAAAAATAATGTCTGATAAAATTTTTGACAAAAGTTATGAAATATTTATTATATAATTAGTATAATTTTTTTTTATTATTAGATAGTCTTATGCATAACTTCAAACTTTACTTAGAAGTCCAAAGTTATCAGAGTGTCTTACAGAATATTTAACTTAAAACCTTATTTTATGATCACTTTACTTGAATCGTGATAAAGTTTGAAATAAATTTTTTTTAAATTTGAGGTAAAAAATATAAATAAATATCGAGTTACACAAGTTTGATTATATGTAATAAATACAAAAACAAATAATTAGGTATTTTGTACAATTTAAATGTTTAAAATCTTCATCGATCATTTAAAAAAAATATGTATTAAAATTTTATATAATAACAATATCATCATAAAAAATCATCTCTAAGATAAGTATCTTGTAGAACATTCTGATAACTTTAAGTTTCTAAGTAAAGTTTGAGATTATATATAAAGTTTTTAGTTATAAAAAAAAAATTATATTAATTATAAAAAAATATTTTGTTTTGTGTATTAAATTATATCTTTAAAATTTTTTATTTATGTTATTCATATCTAAGTATACTTTTTATTTTTAATAAGAAGTATATACAATCTTATTAAGTAAAGTATAGATAATTTCACAGACTATATTATATGTAAAATCCAAAAAACATGATAAAACATTTATTTATAACTTGAATTATGATCATTAATTAAAAATTGTAAATTTTCTGCTAAATTTCAAATGGAAAGTTGAATATTAAAATCTTTATCAAATTGTTTCAAATTTTGATCATTATTATATTTTATCTTGTAGAACATTTTCTTAATAAGAAAAAAAGTTATCTATGTAGTAACTTATTGATACAATTTTAAAAAAATTTTTGAGCATTACTTTTGCAGGTGACTGTACATCGATCTGGTCAGTCAGAATCTACTGTAGTTCAATATTGCTAGCTGAGTTTTTCATAGTGCTGGTACTATATATCACGTGTAAAATTTACATGAAATCCATGTTACTGTAACTTACATGAAATTACATGTATTATAAATTTGTAAAGTGTAATTTCCAACCCTAGATGGGACACTGCGCAGGCGGAATGTTCCGTAAGCTCGGAATTGTTCGGAATTTACCAGAATTTAACAATTCTGGCCCGCATTAGCCGTAACGCGGGCCCGTGCAGGCTGCGCAGTATATTCAAAAAATCCTCGATTTTTCAATCTCTAGTTATAACGACATCTTACAGTCTACCCTCACTATAACGAATCTTGTTATAGCGGATACCTCGTTATAACTATAGTTGGCGGTAGAATTACTGAATTACGGTATTACGGCATTCTACCACAGTACCTGATTGCTGTAAATATTATACGCCGTAATGCCGTAATGCCGTAATGCCGTAACCGTAATGCCGTAACTGTAATGTGGTAACCCGCATTGATTAAAATTAGTATACTTATGCAAACCAATCAAACTTAAGATTCGCGACATACCCATTTAAAACACCATATAAGCCATACACTTCGTGATTTCATCACTCCGTTCCTGGTAATGCTTTTAATA
>CAJVQA010001843.1:0-23916 GCA_910591915.1 Cetraspora pellucida
TTATAGTACCCAAAATAAACAGTTATTAGTATCCTCATATACTTTTAATTGTAGTCTCTTTCATAATTGCAAATTGCTTTAAATCTTTTTTGTTAAGTTTTTAAAAATAAAACACCTTCTGACTTAGTTATAACACAGTAACAAGTGAGGTTACAAAAAGTGTTTATTGTCTAAGATTGCTTTATTTACCTACTATCTTAAAAGAAGTAGATATAGGATAACAATATCAAAATGATCACTTTAAAGAGCTGAATATTTTTATTTTTTATTTTTTTTTTAGTATTAAGGTGAGGCCTTGCTTATATCTTTGTTAATTATTTAAAATAGTTACAAGTATATATGCTATGACCAAAGCTAACACTTGCAGTTAAAACTAGCCATTAAACTGCTAACTATACAGCTACTACTATTTATACAAAACAAATAAATTAAAAAACACATGCAAGAATAAAAGCTTAGACTAATTTATCTGTAACTTAAACCTACTAGAGTAGTCAAAGCTTACCTAGATTTAGTATATAATTTGATAATATGCTATATTTAATCTATAGAATAGACCAAATACTAATTTTGTGAATTGCTTGACCAATAGGAAGACATATGTTAGAATAAGTATGTAGTTGATCTGGAAATTCACAGAGGCATGAGTAAGTATAGTTTCTATGAAAATGTGTATGCCTAGTTGCTAAGTTAGATGATATTGAGGGTTTGTTAATTGGCTGAAATTGAGATCTATTTTGTTATTTTTTCAGTTAGAAAAATAAATGCAATATGTTTTCTATAGTTGTTTATATAATTGTTCATTAATATTAAGAAGAATATCAATAATAACTTGAGAGCCAGTTTTATATAATATGTTAAAATTTTGAACTATTGATATAAGTAACTTTAGAATAAGTTTTTTGAGAGTAAGGTTAGAATAAAATGTGTTAGATAAGATGTATAAAGAGTTGAGAACTAGGTAATAGAGGATTTTATAAATTAGATCATTTTTTTGTAAGTATCATAATCAGATAATTTGTTAAAAATGATTTGATTAGTAGATATTTGAATAATTTGGTTAAGCAAAAATGCATTTATACAAATATGTCAGTAGAAATAAGAGTTAGCTAGATTACTGTAAAAGCAATTAGTATCTGAATATTGGTTTAAGTAAATAGTATAAAATAGTTAGTATATTGGTAACTTATTAAGAAGGATTTTGATTTTAAAGAATTTTAGTTCATTAAGTTTAAAATTAGTAATGTTGTATAAAGATTTTTGATTGTGATTAAAATAAAGCCAAGTGAATTTCTAGTTAATATTATGATTACTTACTATTATGTTTTTGCAATATCCATATAGCTAATATGTAGGCTTTATATATTTGTTTAATAAAATATCTTGTAAGAAGTTTTATATAATGTTGCTCCTATTAAAAAATATGATAAGAGTTATAGAGATTTATATAATTAAATAAAAGAAGTAGTGATAATATATGTTGTTTGACAAGAGAGTCTGCTTATTCATTAAGATTATTATCTGAATGAGTCTGCACTTTGTGAAAAATAATTTGTAATTTGTATGATTTGATAATATTAGAAAGAGTATGCCAAATAGGCTATGAGTTGAATTTGAATAACTTATTAGAATGATTTAAGTGAAGTTGGAGGTTATTAAATTTGAAAATTACTAATTAAGAATTAGTGAAAATATTGACTACTGAATTGCATGACACTATTAAAATTACAGTAATAATTAAGAAGAGCTTTTCTTTATATGATGAGGATCAGAATTGTATTTTAGCAGAAAAGAAATTAATAGGTTAATTATTATTATCAACTTGGATCTAACCAATATCTATTATATATTGATCAGTACCAATGTTGATTACTAAGCCATCAGTATAAAAGAATAGTTGTTAATAAGAGTAATTAAGTTAAGAGATAGATATAAGTTTGTTGGTAGTTTTACTTAGAATAAAGATTTCAAAAGCAATTAAATTAGTAATAGAAATTATAGTTAGAGAAGGAATATGGGTTGGATGCTTGACAGCTATAGAGCAGGTAAGTCCAAGTAGTTTATATTAAGGTTGAGTTGGTGTTTGGAATTGGTTCTGTCAAGAAATTGTGTTAAAATAATTGCAGAGATTTCAACAGTACAAGTTTGATTAATTTTGTAAAAATTAAGATGATATTCTGTATATCATTTGTATTCAGCAAGAGGTAGAAGATAGAATTTTGAGTAATTTAAATCTATATTGGAAGTTCAGTGAATGATGAAATAATGATTAGATGAGAGAAAGTATTTTTATATTTTTCTAATAATAATTTCTTTATTATGATATGAAAGTAATTAAAGTTTAGATTTTGTGAGTTTTTTAAATGTATTAATAATATAATAGACATAAGGGTTATAACCTGGTGATTGGTAGTATGGTAATATATTTCAGTAATAAGAGTATACTAGAATTGTGTCTTCTAAGTAAGAAAACCAAAGGGGTTTTCTTTCTTCAGAAAAGTATAAAAGTCAAGGTAAACAATAGTTTCCATCTAATAAGATACTGTTGTCAGCTATACAAAATTGTTTAAGTTATATAATATTTGATTGCTAAGTTGTTTTTTAAAGATTGGGTATTTAGAATACTGAGATAAGATTGATTTTAGTGACTGGTCTCCATTACTAATTGTATAAGATCATGTAATATTAGGATTGGTTAAGATTACTAAGCCAAGATAAATAAAAAGTTAAATAATTTTGAAGTTTAATAAGTATCTATTAGGGTCATTAATAATTGGTTTAGAATGATATAAAATATTAATAGGAGATCATAAGTTATTTTATAATTGTTAAAGTCTAATTCAAGTTGTAATGCTAAGAAAGTCAAAGTTGTTGATTTGTTGGAGATAATTAGAGATGTGATGCTAAAGTTGAATGTCTTATATATTATAAATATTATAAAATATAGGTTAAACATTGTGTTATTTGGTATAGATTTAGAAAGATAAGACTTATGTTTTGTTATAGTAAGGTAGAAGAGAAAATCAACTAATTAGAAGAAGAAATGACATTAAGCCTAGAAGAATGGTCATCAGTGACATTAGCAGAGCTAGTAGCAATATAAATAACAATTCTAATAGTACCTGAAGGGAAAAATATAGAAATTTATACAGATAGCAATGTAACAATAAGAAACATTAGTAAAGTACTACAGAGTACAAAAAATGAAGAAATTCTGAAAAAGAAAAATGCAATGTGAATATTAAATTTTATTGAGCTAGTCAAAAAGAAAAATGCTAATATAGAATTAATTAAAGTTAAAAACTATAGTAAAGACAGATAAAATGACAAAGCAAATCTTTTAGCAAAAAAGAGAGCAAGTTGCAAAGAAGTAATTCAGATAGAAAAATTTAAGTATAAAGATAGAGAATACTAACTAAAATGAAGAAACAAAAGGATAGATATACCTATGAAACTTCTTTGTAAAATAATTGTGAATGCTAGAATAGGAGCCAATTGGAGAGATACAAAGCCAATTAGAATTCTAGAACCAGAAACAGAACACACACTTTACAACTGATCAAGTTTTGGAAGAAGATTAGTAGAACAAAAAGAGTATATTGTACATCAAGAAATTAAACACAAAAAGAGTTACAGTGATCAAGTGTGTAATGAATAATCTAATAATACTAGTAGAGCTAAATAAAAGAAGATTAGAAGTATATATAACAACAGAATGTTAAGTCTATCAAAATGGTAAAGATGAAACCCAAGAATAATTAACAAGCTGTATTGAACAAAAAAGTTTATGAAAATAAATACAAAAAGTTTCAACAGCAACAGCATAAAATAGACTCAAAGAAGAGAAAAAAATCAGAATTCCAGTACAAATATTATACAAAGCACTATTCAATGAAACAGAAGCAGAAGAAGTTATGAATAAAAAGATGCTAATAAAAAGACTAACTACAGTAGAAGTAAGAAAAAGACTTGATAAGCTGCTAAGTAAGCAAGTAATAAAGAAATGTCTCAATATAGTAACAAGAACAGTATGAAATACCTTTTATGATCAAATATAAAGAATCTGATATGAAAAGATACAAAAATAGAAAAAAGTAATTAATATAACAAGTAAAATAAAAAAAAGTATTTGGGTATAAGAGAATGTAGCAAAAAGAAATGACAAAAGAATAAAAGAAAAAGAAAAAAAAGAAGGAAAAAAAAGGAAGAAATAGAAAAAATAAAATAAAAGAAAAAAAAAGTTCAAAAGACAATTAATATGCTTGTTATGAAAGGAAAAAGACCCTTTTGGTATAGCTTTAAGTAGTTAGACAAACAGTCTATCTCTAACTGAGATAGTGCAGCAGATTGCACTTAGATACTATTAGGGTAACTAAGTAATGCTAGACTTAAACATTGGGAAATTCTCTGTAATTATATATGTATTTAGTTTCAAGAATCTTAATAAAGTACTAGTGTAACTGCTTAAGGCAATAAAAAAAAATAATACTTAATTTATTATTATACCAAATGAATATACTAATAATTAAGCATAAATAATTATATAAATAGTTAAAATTGTAAATTAGATTTATTAAAATATAAATGTTCTTAATATAATAAGTTTAATTATATAAACAAAAAATTTAAACAATTAAATAAATTATTATATAAAGAATGTTATATTATTATATAAAAACTTTTAATATTTCTAATTTTACTAACCAATTATATTTCTAATAAAATGTTATACAAAAGTGCAAAAAAATCAAACAAACTAAAAAATTAATTATTATTTTATATATTACTTATAAAACTTTAATTTAGTAACAAAATCTTTTAGGTTAATAACAATAGAACAATTTGAAATAACTATATTTTTAATTTTCTTTTTAATATACAGTTTATAATATATAAATAATAAAATTGATTAAATAATCAATAATAATATAAAAATTTAATAACTAAATTATATAAATTTAATTATCAACTTTATCAATTGATTGTCAACTTATATAAATTTAATTGTCAATTTATATAAATTTAATAGTTAATTTGTAATAAAATTTGTATAAAATTAATAAAGCCAAAATAGTAAAATTTAATTTTGTATTAAATTAGCTAAAACTAGAAATAAAATTTATATGATTAATAATTAATAATAATGATCTACTTGGTTGAATGTTCTAAAAAGCACAAACCTCTTAAAAGTGGTAAAATTTTAAGAAAAATTGTAAAATATTTTACTAGCAAGTTTTAACAGTTTTGTAAATAAAAGGTCGATCTATAATTTAGATGGTATACACAATTATACAGGTCACCCTCATTAATATCAACCTTGTTAATATCAACCCTGTTAATATCAACCCTGTTAATATCAACCTAAACCAACTGCCAAATTTTTATAAATTTTTATATATCAAAATTCCCTAATATATGTCAACTTTAATATGATTTCAATTCAAATAGGTTGATATTAACGAAGGTGACCTTAATATATAAAAATAAGCTATTTTTAAACTAATTTATATGAATTTTTCTTTATAAAATACAAATTTAAAACGTAATTTAAAGAATTGTTAGTGGACAATAATAATAAAAATTAGAAAGTAATATGCAAAAGAAAAATTGACTTTATACTATAGACCATTATTATTGTCAATGTTTTTGATATATTAAAGAAATTGTCTATTACATGAGCATAACCTTGTATACATTTATAGATTGCTTAATAATTTAAATCCGTACTAGACTCAGTGTTTACTATATTATCTAAAATTGGAAACTAGGGGTTTTAAGAGATTTACAGCCTTTAATATTCTAATATTTACTTTCATATTTAAGAGTTGTACTCAAAATAAAATATATAAATTTGGTTAGAACGCGAAATTGATTGATGGGTACGAAATCGAAATATATACTTTTTACTTATTAAATAATTGACCGAGATCAAAACTTCTTTATTTGAAGGTAAGAAGGATATATATCTTTTGTATAGTCGGTAATAATTCGATATATAATTTCTTAATCATTTGATATATAATCACATAATGTATTACATAAATTTCACTGTATGGAAAATGTTACTTAAGACTAATCGAATAAGACATTTAATGCGTCTAACATAGAAATATCTATATTCTAAAAAAAAATAACAAGATTACAAGAACTATAATAAATCAAGAAAGAAGAAATAGAAAAAAAAAGATGAAATATTGGAGCTTTTTACATCCTATAAACAAATTAATGATCGACTAAATCGATATAATTATATATAATATATATATATAGTAATAAAATAATAAAAGAATGTATTTTATAGAAATAAAATAATAAAAGAATGTATTTTATAGAAATAAAAATAAAGAGAATTTAAATCTTGACGCGTATTACGTATCAATAGAACATTAAGGGTAACAGTTGTGACATTAAGGATGTCTTAAGTTCATAAACTGATTCGCGGTAACATCATTTCTGTTACAATTAGTTAAATTCCAATTTGCCTCGACAGTTTTCATGATTGAATAATGAGTATAAGCAGTATTATCGTCATGATTAGATGTAGGAACGACTGGAGTACCATAAAGCATGGCGAAGACTTGATTTGATGTTGAACTTACAGCTTCGTCCCAAATAACGACAAATAATGTGTTGGTGTTAAAGTTTGGATTAGTACGTCTCGCATTAAACCAGGTTTGGAACCAATTCATCGCATAGGTTAAACTAGTGTCATGTCCATCGTCATTTAGGTTTGGCACGTAATAAGCAAATTGTGGTACAGTGTTACCACTTATATCAGTATCAAGTACGGAGGAATCCACTATTTTAGCGCAACGTGCAGAGTTTGTGTTTATATCCTGCATAGAAATGAAAGGGTTGTGCTTTCTTGCATATAAACCCTTTTTCGTGGGGCAAGAGTCACCGGTATAACAAACGCCGCAAGCTATAAAACATATAAAAGTGAATACGAATTAAAAGCAAAAACCTAAACATAATAATATTAATAACTTACTATAGTTCTCGAAATAACCTTTCCAAGAAATAGATTTGGCTTCAAGAAGGTCAACTACATTACATCCAGTGATATTATAATCACCATCGTTTGTGATACCAGCAGTTGAACCATAAATTGAGGCAACATAATTGGGCTAATAGAAAGAACAATTAAATTATTTGACAAATATTTTAAATATGAAACTCACAAAGATAAAAAAAAAAAAGGAATGTACCTCAGATGGATGGGAAACTGCGAAATAATTAGTAAGAAGTTCTCCTTCATTACTATTATATAAGCTGGTCAAATAGGTATTATTTACTACACTAGAGTAATCTTGGTTTTCGAACCAGATGACAAAAATACGGTCAAAATAATTTCCAGTCACAATAGCACCGGCGAATCCTGCAGAAAAGATAGCCAAAAGAGTGACGAAGATAATTAACTTCATTTTTATATGTATTTTATATGTATATATAGGAATAATTGGGAGAATCAATTTGGAGCAAGTGGAGTTCATTGCGTTTTTATACATTGAAACAAATGTACATTCTAAAGATGGATTTTATGTTTAGAATGTACATTTTCACTTGCTTGTCACTCAAATTAGATTAATAGTTAAAAAATTCAATCTTATTAGGTTATACACGGAAAAGGTTTCATATTTTGTCAACGAATATATATGTGGATTTTTTGTTTTTGCGAGAGAATTTAATCAATTTAATTAATGTTTTAATTGCATAATTTTGAATTTCTAATTCTTATACTTTATAATTCTAATTGGTCGTTTCACACCTTTGGATCAATTAATATTTAGCCTAAAATTTACGTTACAATAAATTCTTTATTGCATAACGATAATTGTTAATTTATAATTCTTTGCATTGTGATTCTAACATAGAGATCAAATTTCCTAAATTAGAGGAATTTCTAATTTTTTGCTTTGTAATTATAATTGATAGTTTCACACTTTGGATCAAATTTCCTAATTTATATTATGTCATTTCTTGGCATAAGTAAACCTTAATTAGGGAACTGTTTGTTTGGAACACTAAATTATAAGGGTGTGAACCAAAGATATAGCTCGTGTTTAAAATCTTGATTCTGATTTGTTGCACAACAAGATTGAATCATTACAAAATTCACGTGAGTGCAAAAAATTCGAGTGTCATTGAGAGGAAAATCTATGGACAGTAAAATCAAGCCATACTACTAAAAGCTAATAACCCTACTGTGACAATCCGGCCGTTGATATGTAATTCATGAATAAATTCTGATAATGATAAGACATGGGGTTTTCACTTACAGGTTTTTCCGATGTAGCACTCATATTTCGCATTTAACTCATTTAATTGCGGTTATTCAAGACAAGTTGGGGTCTTCATAATATTTAACATCGATGAACAAGTTAAAGGATCTATAGTCGTCAAATATAATTCTTGGTTTTCTTTTGACTTGTATTTACAATGGTCATTATATTAAGACTTTTAAATAAAATAAATTACATTAATTTAGCTGATTATAATTTTTACCACAATTTCAACAAATATTTATAAAGTCTTGGTTGTTTGGAATAAAAATTTGCAATATATATTTATATGTGTATAAAATTTTTATATTTTTGCCAAGATCTTTTGAATGCAAAAAATATCGATATACCCGGAACGGAGTTTTTCGTAAGTAAAAACGGAGAGTATGGTTTACGCAAAGCGGGCTTTCGTGATATCGTAAAAATTTTATTAGTTAATCAAAAATTTAAACTCTAATACTAATTAACTTAAATCGTTAAATAAATGAGCTAATGGTATAAAAATAATTATGCTTATGACAAATCTGAGATTAGCAGAAATCTTTATCACGAAATTTCGATATTTTTAACCCAAAACTTATTCTGCCACAGATAAAATTTCAACAACTCAAATTTTATTAATGAATCCCAATGTGCATACAGTAATAAAATAAATAAAAAGAAATGAAATAAAAGTAATGAGATTTAAACTATTTCTAGAATACTAATTATAAATGAACGGAAACAATCTTAAAAATAGGTTCTGTTCTTAATTTATTAATAATTAAAAGTGTCAATACAGTCAGAACTAGAGATGGGAATATCGAGGATTTTTTGAATCTATTGCGCAGCCTGCACGGGCCTGCATTACGGCTAATGCGGGCCAAAATTGTTAAATTCTGCGGCATTACGGAAAATTCCGGGCTTCCGAAAAATTCCGCCTGCGCTGTGTCCCATCTCTAGTCAGAACTACATAAATGGATGCTCTATAAATGTACGGCATAAAGCTGCTCGATACGATAGTATCGAGGCAGCTTTTGTCTCGAATCAGCAAAACTAGGCATGTGACATGCCCTATTACGGTCACATGGGTAGTTTTGTAGTGACGTGTTTTAGTATGACGATCTTTTTAGTAATGAAATAGACTTTTCGATTTTATGAGGTAATTGTTACGTTTAGTGGGTTTAGTAGGTTCATCAGTAATAATGACGTCTTGTGAGTTTATTTGATTTGAGTATTTAAGAATTTGGTATTGAATAGAATTAGAGATAACTCTATTTCTTTTGCGAACCCGACTTCTAGTCTGGTTTTATCGATCCTCCCGCCCTACCTATGACTACTAAACGAGCATTGTTTTGTCAAATCTAAGTTTTTATAAATGACCTGTCGGGACGACAGTCATCAAACGGTTTGGTTTTTATTTGATCTTGATGACCTAATAATAGATTAGTTTTCACTTACAGTTATGGCCTGTCGAGATGACAGTCATTTTATTAAAAAAAAAAAAAAAAAAAGCGATGCTTTGTAATTTTGCGTAGGACGCTCGATGGCAGAAGGAATAAAACCCGTATGTTGTTCCATGAAAAGTCACTAGCGTATGAGAGACAAAACAATAGTCAGGTTCCATCTTATATAATTTTTATTCTATAAATGCACACAATTCTCTAAGTGCACTATTTCACAGCAGTGCATTTACAGAATTCTGACTGTATTTTATATTAATCTTCTCACGAAATATATTAAGTTTTATAAGTATTCTAATCACATGTTTATAGATTTTAATTCATTTGACGATTTAGCGCATTACAGATTTTGGAATACCAAAATATAGCACTAGTGTAATTTAGATTTTTTACTTAAAAAAAAACTGCACTTTCCGTTTGAAAAAAATTGGAAGAACCTTTAATGTTGAAAAAGAACAATTATATTTTAAGGTACTAATACTTCCACACTTATTTTGGTATTTTCACAATATTGACACACGTATATTATTATTTTATTGATTGAATTTCCTATGTGCATAATTTATATCACATTTATAGTCATTATGTAAAAGCAAATTTATTTAACGGTCAACCTTTTCACTATGTACAGTACATATGCGAAGATGCGAATATAATCAAAGTTATCAGTAGTAAAATTACCATATTATATCTGTGCAGATGTTCTTCACTAGCTCTGACAAATGTTCGGATAATTAACATACTCAGAATGATAATTGTGCAAACACTAATAAGTATGTCATGATATCAACATAATCAGCCGATAACGACTTGTAAAGTATAATCATATGATTAAAGCATGATCATATATTATTTAATTATCTGAAAGGATAATTAATAAATTTAGATTATCGAAACGATTCTGATAAAAATTTCTATTTCCAAAAATAACTTATTTTTTTCTTTATTGCGAAGAATAAATAATATTAACAAACAATTAAAAAAAATTCAAAAAACTTTTAAAAAATGAAAATATTCTCAGTAAATAAAATAAAATAAAATTTAATCAAAAAATACATTTAATACTAAGTATTAGCAAATAATCTACGAAATAAAATTTATTACTAATTGTACTTGGACAAATTATCAGTTAAGCAGGAAGGAAAATATTTATATTTATCAGAAAAAATAGTAAATATTAGAAAGATAACACACGATTATATTTTAATAAACAATTACTTAGGTGTATCATTAAATGTAGGATATGTGCAAATATCAAATGAAGGCATTCTATTAACACCAAAAAGACATACACCGTCTGTAAAAACCCACCCAATACAATCTTGATCAGTGGTAATGCCGGTCTTTGTTTCTGCATTTAAGTATGTTGAACGATGAAATGAGTTTTTACATCATGGACTTTACTGGGATCTCCTCAATAAAAATAGTAAATGCTAGCAAACTTAAGAAAAATTGAATTTAAAAATTGATAATTCATTGCTTTTCGCTATAAATTATGTTTTAAATTTTTAAATCTTGAATAGTAATAAG
The DNA here is from genome assembly GCA_910591915.1 of Cetraspora pellucida. Taxonomy (NCBI): domain Eukaryota; kingdom Fungi; phylum Glomeromycota; class Glomeromycetes; order Diversisporales; family Gigasporaceae; genus Cetraspora; species Cetraspora pellucida. The sequence goes on from CAJVQA010001843.1 coordinate 11,255, forward strand.
GTTGAAAAAAATTGGTGTAGGGCAAGAAATTTTTCAGCAACTTATATAGAAAATTTGCTAATGTATAAGTAATTAATCTTTCTTCACTGGTTTTGCATAGATTTTTTTTTTTGAACCTGTTTTATCACGGGACGCTATGGGGCGCACTTTATTGAACTTTACTTATGCTGTAATACAGATGACTTATTTTGGATTACAATACATGTTAATTTAATACTAAATGTCGAAAGAGAGACTCCTTTACCTGCATCTCTTTTATCGTCTTACTTTGCAGGGCTCTGATTTCCATCTTAATTCTATTTGTTACGATAAAAGGTATTAGGTGCATAGATTTAGTAATATAGTTATGTAAATAAAATAAATTATGGTGGATAACTTGTCGAAAAAGTCCGACTTGCAACTTCCATTATAACGTGAAATTTGAGAAAATAAATAAAATCGAAATTTTGTTTGCGAAATTACTTCTTGCGTTCTAATAAATTTTTCTCAATTAATCTGACTAAAGATAGGGATGAAATCAAACGAGCGCGGTGAAAAACTTCACTAATACATATTAGCTTGAATTAGTGAAATTTTATGAAATCAATTTTACAAGCATTGATATTAGAGGTTTGAATTGCTTCCGAAGTCGCATGACCCTATTTTATTTTCACCATAGCTACGTAAGTACGCAACCAAATTAGGCACAATCTAGCGTTGTCAATTGTTAATAGACTCTAAGGACTGTTCAATTGACACATGTCCAGTTTGCCTAAATCCTGTGTCCAATTAGTTTAATAGGCAATACTGCGTTACGTGTATCACATTGAAAAAAAATTTCCTGATATCAACCTCTAAAATGCAAAAAATATTAATTTTTTAGCCTCTTTGTATAGAAATAAGATACGTACAGTACAGTACATACCAAAATAGAATGTACTTCAAAGCAAACTGTTTTAAATAAGTTTTACACTATCTGAGAATGTAGATTTCCTTCATCGTATGTTGTTACGAAGAATGATGTAATCTTTAACATTGTACTTTTTTTGTATAACTTTATAATGATCGAATCTATACGTACGTTGATGATCATTACGATATTTTATATAGTAGGTCATCATTTACGTTTTGCCTAATAATTAGTTAAAGTCTAATAATTAGTATAAAAGGAGGATTCTTTCTTCTACTGGTTACACTTAGAGAGAGAGAGAGAGAATATTTTCTTTGTCTTGTGCATTGAAGTAAATTGCGGCACTGAGTTAAATTTGGTTGGAAAATATAAAAGCTCTCTCTTGTCGTAACAATGTACTTATAAACTATATTTAGAAAGATTACGACTTATATTACGTAATGAAGTTTACACGTATCACTAAATATCTGGTATGCATTAACAGATCAATAACGACAAACATTACTTTCTGATAGAGATATTGCATTTTGAGGAATCCATATTTAAGTAGTAATGCATATAAAATCAAAGTCGAAATTCAAACCTTATCACATATTAAAGATATTATAGGCTTTGTAAATAGAATTCAGGAAAAATAGCAATTAAATCTGATAAATTTTCATACATTAAAAGTTCTTTACTTGGTTGCATACGTGAGTTACTCAGAAAAAAGAAAAAAATAAGTGAGTTGCTCGTGGGCTTGCTTGCTGCTTATATGCTGTTTTGCTCAGCAACTTGCTTCACGACGCTCACATGATGCTTAGTATTGTGACATGTATTGATATATTTGGAAGAAAAACTATTTATTTAAGAATTAAAAATCAGTAAATGAACATAAAGAGAAAATAAAAGGAATAGCTCGAGACTCGCTTACTAAAATGATTCGCTCGGTAACATGCTCTTTGACATTCACAAATATTAGTATGAAAAAAAAACATTCATTGCCATAGATGTCATACACATACCCAATTCTCTTCTTTTCACCACATGATTGTATTATAAATTTAATAATGAAGCATGCAAAGTTAGAGCTGCAGCACGGTACAACCTTATAACCGATTTTCAATTGGGTGTATTTTGAAAACAATGATAATAATAACTATATATAAATTTCCATTATTCGTGAGTATTATGAAAGTAAGAATGATTATATAAAACAAGTATGTATGTACTTACGTAGTTTTGATTACTAATTTTCCATAAGTTCCCATCTTTAAATAGATAAAATAAAATACATTAGCGTTAAGGTACCTCAAGAATAATAAGATTTTAAGTTTAACTAGGGAAGCAGTAGAAACTTAATAGCGTAAACTAAGTTACAACTTATGGTTGCATTTGACTTTAAATTATGCATGTTATAACATTATCATAACATTTATACTTCGATACAGTTGAATATGTAATTTTTCATATTCAGTAATCCAATTTTTTATATACATAATTTTTATAAATATGAACATCTGCTGTTAATTCATTTCATCTGGTAAATCATAAACATAATTTGAGTAAATTTATTTATCGCGTCTTTACGTTGCATTTCAACGTTACATGATCAAAAAATACAAAACAAAACGTCCGTTCTGTTAAAAATTGTCTATAACTCAATAGTTTTATTTTGATTTAAACGAAAGTCTTCCTATTTTCTAAGTAATGTTATCGCATCTGCTACAGATCATAAGATCAGGTGTAAAACGAAATTAAAACAAAGTTTTTTTTTATTATGGTTGGGGTTAGTGTTAATGTTAGGCAAGATTAGGTTGCATAAAAAGTATAATCTACAGCAAAATAATGCAAGGAATTTTTTTATTAGAACCTGAAAGGTAGTTTCATATGTGAAATTTTACAAAGAATAACCAAAAAGAAGTACAGTATATGAAAAGTTTTATTATGATTATAGAACTTTATTATTAAAAATAATCATAATCCTTTCTGGTTTAAGAGAAGTTAGCATGATAATAACCTAATTCTATGATTTTGATCATTTTTAATTATTAAGTCCTACAGCCATAATAAAACTTTCTGTATACTTCTTTTTTGTTCATTTTTCATAGTTTTATTTTTTTTTAAAAAAGTACTTTAAACTGTATGAATAATGTAAAGTTAAATTGATTTAAACAGCCAATCACATGAAAGTTTTCCTATGGTCGCCTAAGCAATGTATAAATTATCTCAATAATTTTTTTGGATTTCAAAGCAACAAAATAGAAGCAAATAATTGGCATAATCTTGATAGGGTTTTTAAAATAGGTAGATTCTTTAAGTTTTATCAAATTCATTACTTCATTAAAAAGTATTCACTAAGCAAAAGGTTCATTAAAAGAATTTTTTATATTTCATTATTACTATTAAGTAGCAATTTCAATACTTTTATTACGTAATTATTGCATATAATTTATATAAATCTTAAAAACTAACAGTTACTCAACTAAATAGTACTATTTGTAAGAAAATAAAAATCCGAGAAGCTTATAATCTCAACAAATTAAAGTTACAAAGCTAATTAAAGTTAAAATACAATGAATTATACAGTCTTGTTGTAACTGCAACTAATCATATGTAGCAAAACTTATTGAATATGATTCTATCGCATTACTAGTAGCAATAAACTTTCTAATATTATTCATTTTATAGAACCAAAATACAATTTGAGAATTCATAATATAGAATACATTATTGTGCAAGAAACTTTGAATAATATGCAAGGATATTTATATTTAGAGCTTGGTAGATTTTGTGAATTTAAATTTTATTACTATAAAAACTCAAAATATTTAAGCAATTTGCTTTTTACTGCAAGTCCTTTTTTCTTATACTGTATTACTGTTTGATTACTTTTGTAACAATTTCTAAATTAAATTTTATTATTTAATTATTTTATTATTTTATGAATTTGGAATATTTCATAATCTTCTAGTGAAAAATATGATTTACCATTTTTTTCTTCAGATGCATTTCTAATTGCATTAGTATATTTATAATGACCGCAATAACATTGACGATCTTTATTAAAAGTATCTAGCATGCAAAAATCAGCATCTGAAGGGAATCCAAACAAATCAAGTTTACCACCAAAACACGGACCTCTAAATTTAGAATTACAAATTGCATTCTCATTGTTTTTTACACGACTTAAAACGAAATCTTGGATATTACGATTATTGAATGAAAAAATGAAACAATCGTTGCATTTTTTTAGAATTTGCACCATCAACTGGTTTATTCCATCCAATAGGATTATATCCACCAAGAATTTCATCAGTTCCTTTAACCTTTACAACTACTACAATATTTTCTTTCTTATTACATAAATTCCAAAATGAATTATTAGTAAAACCATCTTTTATTCCACGAAGAAGTAATTTAAATTCGTAAGGATGATCCATTGCTGAATATGAATTATCTTTCTTATCAATCCAAGATGCAATTATAGCTGCATGTTCATCATCAATAATTGTTGAAAATCGATCTTTTACTCTAGGTGGTAGTGTTGATGTGATAACTGTACGTGGAGGAAGGATTATTGATGTTATTTCTCTATTTGATGACATAAATCGCCTTTTTATATCTTTCCAAAGGTTTTTTTCAAGGATTTGTTTATATGGTTCTACATAATCAATAATATCATCGCCAGAGATATGAAAATAACGAATAAGAGGTAAACAATTTTGCAAAGTAGTTTTTAAAGCCAAAAAATTTTCATTAGACCATTCTTCGGAATTAGATGGTAAGCCAGAATTTTGAGAAATTCCCCATTCAATTACATAATTCCAAATATTCACTTCTTTCATTTGCAAGTCATCGCGTCCAATAAGTGAGACTAATGCATCTTCATGAAGTGAGGTAAATTCTTCAGATTCAAAAATTTTATCAGGATATTTTATAGCAATATCATTACACCATTTTTGCAATTTTTGAAGCTTGTTATGCTGGAAGCTTGCTTGATAAACCCTAGCAAAGTGTAATCGAAGCCAGTGATTATTTACTTGAATCAAATGAGTTTCCAAGTATTGAACTAATTCTTCAAGAAGAAGTTTATGAGCAACAAGCATGAGATCAAAAATAAATGATGCATCGGAATTTTCCAGCAAGATAACACCACCATATATATACCTACGAATAAATTTATTTAATTATCAATTAATTATGTAAAACATTGTTAGGTTGTATATTAAATCGATAACTTACTTAATAATAATATCAAATTGTTGAATAGAGATAGATTTTAATTTAATCGTTTTAATGTTATTTCCATCTTTACTAGTATTTGCCAATTCATTACGAAAATATAAAGAACGATATCTTAAAACAGCAGAGTGCGTTTTGAATCTCTTAATGTTTTGCAAATCTCCAACTTCAACAATTACATTAAAATCCTCTTCGTCATTAAGAAGCCCAAGATAATTATTTGAAAGATTTTCAAATAATTTTACGATCATTTTGAATTTGGTGTTGAAAATAATTAGATGACGATTGTTCATCGTCATGGGGTGTAAAATTTTGAATATTTATAGAAATCGATATGCAAATTCGGTAGCACAATCGTTTCCCAGATTATCGTCTGGTATCATATGATTGGCTGTTTAAATCAATTTTTAATTTATACAATTTAAAAAAATGAAGAATAAACAAAAAAGAAGTATATAGAAAGTTTTAGTAGGTAGTAGGACTCCACTATTAATAATAATCAAAATCCCTTTTTGTTTTAGAGACGTTAGCATGGTAATAACCCAATTCTATCTATCCTTAAGAAGTCGCTATTATGCTAACTTTCCTAAAACAAAAAAGGTTTTTGATTATTTTTAATAGTTGAGTCCTACAACCCTAATAAAACTTTATATATACTTAAGTAAGTATAATTGTTAGGCGAAACTGTTTTTTGCAAAAGGAGAAACGCGAAACCTAAACCTGGCGAAACACAAAACTGGCGAAGCTCCGGCGAATGGTGAAACCCTTGTCGAATTGCGAAACCACCGTCGAATGGCGAAGCCCACGGAGAAAGACGAAGTCTAAGCTTTCAGCAAGTCTAGATTCTCTAAGACTTTGAAAAAGACTGAGCCATGTTGGAGAATGAAATATTGTATGCGTCTATTAAGCATTGCATGCGCGCATATGACTCATAAAAAATATACATACGTATGTACCTGAACCATGTTGGTGAATGAAATATTTGCATGTGATTATTAAACACAGAATGTGGCTTGCATAAAGAAATGTACCTAAGTCATTTTAGTGGATGAAAATTTGCATGACTATTAAGTACTGCATGTGCTTCATATAAATAAATATACCCAAGCCTAGAGATGGGAAAATCGAGGATTTTTCGAATCTACTGCGCAGGCTGAGCAGCCTGCACGGGCCTGCATTACGGCTAATGCGGGCTAAAATTGTTAAATTCTGCGACATTCCGAAGAATTCCGGGCTTTACGGAAATTTACGCCTGCGCAGTGTCCCATCTCTACCCAAGCCATGTTGCTTAATGAAATATTTGCATGTGACTATTAGGCATGTGACTTATATAAAGAAACGTATCTAAGTTCTGCTGGTAAATAAAAATATTGTGACTTATACAAAGAAATCATGTTGAATTAAATATTTACATGTGGCTATTAAGCACAATGTGTGGTTTATATAAAGAAATGTATCTAAGTCATGTTGGTTAGTGAAATATTTGCATATATAGTTATTTAGTACAGTATAAACTTATATAAAAAAATATTTTAAAGTAAAAAAAATATAATTTTGCATTGTATTTGAGTACTTTTAAAAGAAAACTAGATTTTAGACTTTTAAACTTATAATCTAATTAACTTCAAAAATTCTAAGCATAAGATTTTATTTTTTTTAGAAGTATTTAATTATATATTACTGTGCTTTTCAAATTACTGTAATCACCTGATGATTGATCATCACATGAAAATCTAGAAAATTCTTTAAATTTCCTTAAAATTTTTTAAATAAATCTAATTATTTTTTTATAAATAAAAATTTTCAAAATTCTTCTTTTATTTTTGTTTTCCTAACATTATATCTACCGATATACAAGAAATTATTGCTAATTAGGTCAAATAATATTGTGAATTCTATATTCTTTCTTCTTATAACCACAAATATTATTTTTAAACCACAAATGGATATTATCATATTTTTTGATAAATTGTGACAAGAAAATAATAAAAAGCAATGAAACATATTGTTCTAAAACTAAAAACATTTTTATAATCTCAATATAAATATAAAGAATAGGTGTTGAGAAAAAAATGAATAAATGACAAAATGACAATATATTATAATGAATAAACTTAATATAATATTGAAAAAAAACAAAAGTTATTTTTTTATATATCTAATAAAGTTTTAGATTTTGATATTTTTCTTATAAAAAATATAAGAAAATTGAACTTTAAGTATTTGTTTTATTGAATTGTTTTTATTTATTATATTTTTATTTATTTTTTATAAATTATTTACCACTATCAACTAATAAATATTATTAGATCAATAATATAAATACATATATTTAATAATAAGCATATTTCATGTAGATAAGTGCTTAAATTTATTATATATTATGTAATTGTACTTGTTTAATAAGTTATTTTCTAAAAACAAAACTGTATTATTGATATAAAAACTGAGCATTATAGTGAGATCATCTTTCTATATATAAGTATCAACATCAAATATTTAAAAATTAATTCGTTATCTTTGACTTTCAGATGTTATATTCCTATAGTGAGAATCTCAAGTAGTGTATTGTCTATTTGCATTATAATAGTTATTTGAAAAATAAACTTGTCTCTATCTTATACATAACCAAATTATTAATAAACAAAATAATAAGAATTTATAAAAAATAAAACATAGTTATTTATCCATGGCAACAAGTTTCTGAATTGTAATAAACATCTGATAGGAATGATATGAGTGTATGTATACAACTTTTTTGATTTGTAAAAACATTCTAATAATTATATATAAATTAGATTTTACAGAAAATTATTAGAGAAAAAGTTAACTATTATTTGTATAAACATGTTGATTAAATGGAGTGATTTACTGAAAAACATGTATCAGTTCCAACCTTATGGAGATCTCTAGCTTATTATAGAATTACCTGAAAAAAAGTTGAGTTAGCATTAGTTTATTTTACTATAAAATAAGTATCTTTTAATTGAATTTGTAAGTGAAATTATTTGCAAATTTGATCAAATTGTTTTTGCTTATATGGTCATAATATATAAATTCAAATATGTTAATACATCCATGTTATAATTAAATAATTTAGCATACTAAAAATGTGATACATACTTCAGATGATGTATACATTTTCAGTATGCAGTAATTTATATATAAGAATTAACAGAGAATTAAAATATGCAATTATTAGATAGTTTTTACAAGCCAATTAGATAGCTTTTACAAGCCAATTTTCTTGCAAAAGACCATTGTTGTTTAAAGAAAAATTTAATAATTTTTATGTATTAATTTTATTTTAGCTATATAAGAAGGCAAAGAAATATAATAAACTTGTATATACTGCTTTTATGGCACAAATAGATATACATTATCAGTCAGACCAACTAATATTTATTGATAAATCTGCAAAAGATTACTAATATATAATAAGAGGCTATGGCTATTCAGAAATTAATAGCTGTGCAACAAAAAAAGTAGCATTTATACATGAGATAAAGTTTACAATTTGGTCAGCTTTATTATTACAGAGAATAATTGCTATTGACATAACTGAAGACAATTATATGAAGCCTAGATTTAAAGATTTTATTATAAATAAAGCATATATACCAATTAAAAAATTATTTTGTAATTAAAATTTCATTGATTTTATTTATTTTGTAGTTAGTCTAAATGAATTCTTATTCACATCACCATTGCATCTAAGTCTTTAATAATATATGAATTCATCATAATAATAGATTACTTGAATATTTAGATGCTTTTGGAGTATGTGTGGAATTCCTTCTCCTATATTCACCTGATTCAATCCAATTGAAATGGCATTTTCTATAATTAAAATTTTTTGCAATGATATTGTTATTTTGTAAAGAGCTCATTTAATTCAATGTATCTTTTATTGGTAGCATGTGCACAAATCACTCCAGAAATAGCTAAAAATTTTTATTATACTTTAGAATACAAATAGTTATTATCATATTTAAATAATGTTAGAAAAGTAACCAACCCTTAGCAATAGCTTGTGCTTTTATTTTGTAGTTATAAAAATTTAATATTATTGTATTAGATAATAATGCAAGCATTAATGCAATAAATATCACTTTAATGAAACCTTTAGTAATTCTTTTATTTAAGCCTATATCAATATCAATTTTATTGTAAGAGATTCAAAAGCAATAATTAAATCATAATCTTTTTGAAGCCTCTATTACTAATAATTGTAGATCTGTAAATATATTATGCTTAAGATCACTAGTATATTATTAAAATTAGCTTTTTTTAAGCTATTTTTGTGATATTTTTTCTATGACTTTTAAAAGCTAAAAAAAATATATATATGTATATATTTTTATATTTACTATCTATATAATACTGTTATATACTGTAATATGCATTTAGTTTATAATCATTTCTTTATAGTAATGCTATAACCAAAAATAATCTCATATTTCAAATATTATTTGGGTTCAGAGCCACTAATTCAAAAGTAGTAAACTCTTTAGTGTTTAAATTCTAAATATAAACAAAAGGCTGTTTGAAATATAGAACTTTTAACTAGTTTAGTTAACTTTTAAATTCAATTTAAATAAATATAAAGAAAGCAATTAGTATACTTTGTAAAAGAAAACTAAAATCATATTATACTGTATTATTTCATAAATTTTTCAAATTTGTTTTGCTAAAATATGTTTTTGCTTATAATATACATCATATTTATATACAAACATGTTTTATATAAAGCTATTATTGGATTTATATGTTACTAACATTTTTACAAAATAGTTTATTGATATTAGCAAATAATAAACAAAGAATAAAATATATTAATATCATTGTGTACATATAAGGGCCCATATAGGTATAAAAAATAGTATTTTTTTAGCATATACAGTTTATAAAAAAAAAACTAATTATATCTTTAAAGATTAAAATAACTTTGCTATATTTTTGACATATTTGTCTTACAATTTAGCTAAGTTTTTTGAAATTTTGACCTATTTCTGTATGTATATTTGCTAGTAGCAATATAATAATAAAATTCAATAAAACTCAAATCTTAACTGTTATAAAGACTTAAAAAAAACAACAAACTTACCAAATAATATAATATGTATGCAAGATATGTTCATTCATTTTGGCAATTGCACAAAAATAGCCTATAACTATTGAATCTATTTTAAATTAATAAAAATTAGTTTTTTTTTATATTTTTTGTTAATAGCAAATTAGGTGTTATTATATAATATAAGCTCATTATTTTTATTAAAATAATTACTAGTTTTTGTTGCAATTGTACTTGTCAGCATAATCATGCAAGGTTTGTTAGGCATTAATTGTATTTACTCTATATTGTTTAAATTCTTCATCTGACAATTTGCTCAAGTGTCTTACTGAAATTTGTTGCAATTCAAATTTATTTAACAAATTTTGATAAAAGTTAATAGTTTCTTCTTTTTCATCTATTTTTTTCAATAAATTGGCCATAGTTGGTAAAGCATTTGGACTATATTAATTGGCTTGAAATTGAAATAGATCAAATTGTGTTAGTGTATAATATGAGTTAAATGGCATTGAAGATGGCATGTAATATAAGTTATATAGAATCAAAGGTGGGCATTATATAAATTAAATGGTGCCAAAAAAGGTTGAAATGCTGAGGTTTAGAAATTCAATTGCTTTGCAATAATGTTTGCAGTAAAAGTATTTGTAGTAGCATAGGTGTTTGTGATGTTTATGATGATGGTATTTGTGGTAATATAGAAGAATATATTTTCTTAAAAGATAACTTGATATGAAAAAAAAGCAAATATGTTGAAGATTCTTTAAGTGTACTTAAACCTTTATTCTAAAAATATATATTATACATAAAACTATATCCTAGACAAATTACATATAATTTATACAATTAATTTAAAATAAAAATTATCATATCTGATGCCTATATCGAAAGCATCATAAAATTAATTTTTAGATATAAACTTTTATTACTTTTTTTGTTAAAACAAGGTCAATTGTATATGTTACAATGGTATTCTTTTGAATTTCTAAAATGTTCTCAGTCATTGCCTTTTCTTGTACAGACAAAGATGATATAGTTGGAACTTTATTACTATTTTTGTAACTATTGTTATTAAAATTTGTATTCTAAACTATTTTTTATATACATATACATATATAATAACAATTTAGTAATTAATTATAGTAATATATAATATAATACATAAAAACTAATTACCTTTTTATTCTTTTTTTGTTTGATTGTCTGTGTAATTGTTATGTAAATTTCTATATCAATGTTTTTTGTAGCCAACTTTAAACAATTAGCTTTAAATTTTAAAAAATCTTGGGTATTAGCTAATTGAGTACCCACACCAGTTTCTCTTAGTGTTTTAAATATAATAGTATAATCAGTTGGTATAAGAGTAATATCTTTTGTCAACATAATAATTTTATTATGAATTGACAAAAGAAATTTATCTACAGTTAACAATGATTTTTTGAACCATTTAGCTAACAATAAACTCACTTCTGCAGTTTTAATAATTAATTTATAGCCTATTTCTAATTCAGTATCATCATTACTAATTATTGCTTTATCTTCATCAGGTATAACAGATGAAAATGATGATGAAAATATTTTCTAGAAATAGAAATAAAAATAAAAAAATTATAAATGAACTTATATTATATATAATAAAAAAAATAAAATTATATTGATTACATTTATAGTTGCACTTATGAAACCCATTCTCATATCTATTACTAAATCTGTAGCTTTATTTATTATAACATCTGTTGCTTTATCTGTTGTCTTATCTATTGCTTTATCTGATATTATTTTTAAATCTGTCATTTTATCATTTGCTTTCTCTATTAATTTTTCTTTAGTTTTGTTAGGATTCAATTTGAGTAATATGTTGTAACACCAGTCACAAAAAGAAAACTTAAAAGGCTTTTTAAATTTATTTGGTAATTATACTCAAAAACTCTTCTATGACTGTATTCAAACTTTGAAGTAGCCCAAGTAGGCTTATTTTTATGTGTATATGCCTGCTTGACATGAATAGTTCTATTTTTTTTTATTGGGACTAAAGATTTTTTATAACTACATGTGATCTGGTGCAAGTCTACTGCACAATATAAGCATTTCCAACATCCAAAGCAAGTTCTATGATGGTATTTAAGTTTGATATTTAAAGCATCTGCTATAAAGAATTTGTTAGTATGAAAAAAAAAAAAAAAATTTAATAATTTTAGAATTTTTTTATTTTTATAATTTATATTTTGGATTTCTGATTTCTAGATTCTCAGATTCTAAGTAGTAAGTGAAGCATAAAATTTACTAATCACAGTAATTTAAAAAGTATGATAATATTAGTTATATAAAAAAACTTTAAGCTTTCTATTAAATTATTTAAATAAATTAAGAAAATTACTAATTGTACATGGGTGTTTTTTTTTTTTTTTTTTAAATATTAAGGTGAGTACTTGCAACCCAGGATTTTATTGATAGTATATTTGGCTAATGGTTGCATTA
>CAJVQA010001844.1:0-23915 GCA_910591915.1 Cetraspora pellucida
TATAATATAAAACTAATATAATATCAATAAAATAATATAAAATAATGTTTAAAAATATCTATAATATTACAATATATATATAAGTATATAACAAAGAAGTTTAGAATTTATTAATCTTTAAAGTTTATAAAATTTATAATAGTATAACTAAAAAGATATAATAATTTAGTGAAATAGATAAATTGTTAATCTTCAAGTAATAAATTTAATGTTTAGATCCTATAAATAATGATATTTGAAAATTATATCTGTATTATAGTAACTATGTTTTATTAATTGATTAGATTAAAAAGATAGTTTGTAATCTTAGAGATATCATTTTAAATAAGAGCTTGAAGCATTTATGCAAAGTGTAATATTATATATAAGGTTTTATAATTTGATTTAATTTAATTTAATCAAATATTTAAGTTTAAATTAAATTCAAATTTGAAATTTTTAAATTAAATTAAATTCAAATATAATTAAATTTGATTTGATTTGACAAATATTTGATTTGATTTAAAAATTTGGAATTTTTTTTTCTTTAAGCATTATGCTAATATTTTATTAAAATTTTGAAATTATATTTGCAATTATATAAATATTCTTAACACCTAAGTCTAGCATCACCTGACTACTTTACTAGTACCTAAGTGCAACTTGCCATATTACTTTAAGCAGAAGTAAGCTGCTCATCTGACTACTTAAAGTCCATAATAAAAAAGTCTTCTTTCTTCTGTGACAAGTACCAAAATTGTTTTCTATACTTCTTTTTTAATTTGTTTCTCTTTTTCTTTTACCTTTTCTTTTCTTTCTTTTATTTTTTGCTAATTTGGTTTTTCTTTTTTGTTTGGTGCTCTTTTTTTTTTTTCTCTTTTTCTTTTTATTCTATCTGTTATTCTTTCATTTTTCTTTTATTCATTGATTTTCTTATATCAGATTCTCTATACATGTTCATAAAATGTATTTCAGACTGTCTTTGCTATTATATTAATAAACTGTTGTCTTGATTTTGTGCTTAGAAGCTGCCTCAATCTGTTTTGTATTTCTTTTAAAATAAGATCTTTAATTAGTATATCTCTTATTTTAACTTTTTTTGCATCTGTTTTTCTAAAGAGCACTATATATAACATATATAGAAGGATCTGAACTTTTTTATCTTCTTTTAACTTCTTCTAGGCTATTGCAATAATCACTTTTTGGATTCTTTTCCAAAGATTTCTTTGTCTCTTGTATGCTGCCAAATTTGTCTATATTTCTTTTATTTTATCCTAACAAACTTGGCATTCTGTTGTTGTGTATATATCTGGTCTTCTTTTGTTAAGTTCTTTTAATATTAAAAGTTTATTTATTGCATACTTTATAAATGCACTTCTTCTGGTATTGCTTTTTCTTATTGTGTAATATTTTCTTTTTGTTATCTTTAGTTTTTTTCAAAAATATATTTAATCATAAATCATAACTTCTGTTTTTGGTTCTAATTTTCTAATTGTCTTTGTTTCTTTCTATTTTGCTTCTAATCTTGTATTTATTATTAACTTGCAAAGCAAGCTTGCTAGTATGTCAGTATATTTGTTTTTCTACTTTAGATAGTACTTTATCTCTTTGCAACTGACTTCTTTAGTCTGTATTGTCTTTTTACTTGTTGCATCTTTTTTACTAAGCTATTAGCTTTATAATTTTATTTATTCTTACTGTAGTTTTTAACTTTAAAAAACTCTATCTAAATGTTTTTTGTTATAATAAAATCTCTAATTTTTATTATTTATATTGCATTTTTCTTCTTAAAATTTTTATTTTTGTTTACATGTTCTAAATCTCTGTTAATGTTTCTTATTGCAGTATTGCTATTTGTATATACTTCGATTTGCTTTTTTTTTGATACTGTTAAAATTGTTGCACATATTGCTACTAACTTTGCTACTGTCGATGTTTGCCATCCTTCTAGTTCTAGTGCTATCTTCTCTTTTAGTTATTCTTGTGTTTCATCTGTTTGCATCTATCCTATGCTCATACTACTTTTACTTCTCTTATTTTTTTTAGTCTTTAAGTTTGCTGTTCTATCTGTATATATTGTATATTTGTTCTTGTTTCTTATTATATTTTTTCCTAAAACTTTTACTATTTCTTAACTGATATTTTTTTTAAATTTTGTTGTTTAATTATTTCTACTTCTAGCTCTTCTATTGTTTTTAGTCTCTTGAGTTTCTGTTTTTCATTTTCTGGTTTCTTTATCTTTGTTGCTTCTATTATTTAGTCTATTGTTATCTTAATCTTGTTGCAGCCTTTTTTCATTAAGCATTTGAGATTACATTAATTTTGTTATTTATTCTTATCTACTGCTAGCAGCTATTTTCTAAATATTCTTCATTTCTTGTATAACTTTTGTATCTGTTAATTTTGACAACTAGTTCACTTTCTTTGCTCTGCATTTGCCAATGTTCTACTAATATTTTTTTTCTTTTTTTTTAATTATTTTCCTCAACTATTAGTGATTCTATATACTATATGTTATTTATTCTTTTCTTCTTTTATCTTCTAAGACATACTTCTATCTTATTTGTATTGCTTAGGTATTTTACCTGTTTGTTCTAAAATGTCTTTTAACCTCTCTGCTTTCTGGTCTACTAAGCACTTCTAATTCTATTTTTTTGAACTATTCTGCTTTTTTTCTTTTACTTAATAAGCCTTGATAACTTTTTAGTTGTTGCTAAGTAATCAATCTTTTTCTTCTTGCATTAAGCAGCTAATTTAGATATATTAAGCCTGCTTTATTTATTTTAATTCTACTTCTTTTTTATAATCATATATTTATAAGTTCTTTTACTTTGACTTTATATCTTAGCATTGTTCATAGATTACCTTCTGTTTTTATATTTATATTAAGTATCTTTGCTTTTAGTAATATTAAACAAGCTAAGTTATTTTTTTAACTTTTTATATTTTCTGATATCTCTTTTATTTTCTATATATCTTTTGTAAAATTTGCTCTTTGGCAATTTTGTATTATTCTTAATTTTGTTAACTGTTCAAGACCATCTTGTTTGTTTAGTCTTGCCAGTAAGCCACTTATTTGTTTCATTATCAATTCTTGTTATAATATTCTGCAACTATGAAGATCTTTGTGTTTTATTATACAGTTTTCTAATATTCTTTGCAGATTGCTTTTTTGTTTTGCCAGGCTTATTATCAGTTAGTGTATTTCACTTATACTTCTTTCTGACATTTTTGTTAATTGTAGCATATAGCTTAACTTTGATATTATTACCATATTGTTTATATATGCAATCTGGCTCTTTTTTATTTTTTGTATCTGAAATCTCCTATTGTCTAGCTGATTATTTCTTTAGCTTTCTTTTTTACTAATATATATTTTACTTATTCTGTTATTTAGCCAGATTTTTAATAAGCAGACTATCTTGTTCTTCATTTTTTTTGTTAACTTGCTTTTTTCAAAGATCACTTCTCTTTCTTCTTTCTTTACTTTTGTGTTTATTATCAACAGCTTTGATTTGAATTTATTTATCTCTATATTATTCATCTTAAAGAATTTTTCTGCTATCTTTAATATTTTTATTAGCTGTTTTTTACTATTTACAATTCACATTGTATTATCTGCATATGCAATGACTGCTTGGTAATACTTTGTAGTGTTGCTGCATTGTATATCTTTTCTAACTTGCTGCTTTACTATATAACCTAATCTTTTATTTTCTTGTATTCACTCTAGTAATAGATCATAAAAAAGCTGCCATATTAATAAAGATATTACTTTGCCTTGATTTATGTTATCTTCTGTTGTTATTTCTTCTATTAGACTATAGGCTGTAATAATTTTTAGTTGTCTCTTATCAAACAAATTTAAAATATATTTCATTGTTCTTTAGATATTTTGACTCTTCACAGTACTAATTCCAAACTCTTAAGTAAAACTGAGTTAAATGCTTTTTTCATGTCTTGCAAAAGTATTCATATCTCTTTACTCTTTTTTTTTGCTTTTTTTATTATTTTATTGAGAATATGTACTAGTTGTTCTGTTAAATTGTATAAAAAGTTTGCATAATTTGGTCTTTTTAGTATTTCTTTTTTCATAAATACTTTGGCAAGTCTTTTTGTTATTATTTTTGTTATAATTTTTCTAAAAGTTTCTATTAGTGCTATTAGTTAAATATTTTTTAGACTATATTTCTATTCAACATCTTTTGGTATTAGATAAACTTGTACTATCTTTCATTTGGTCAGTATCTTTCTACTTTTAGACATAGGTCTGCAAAGCTTCTAAATACTTTTTGTATTTTCTTTTTTGCTTACTTTATCAGAGTATAACTTATATCTAATATGCCTAGAACCATCATTGTTTTTAGTTCTTTTAATATTTCTTCTCATTCATTTTCTTTAATTTCTTTTTTAACTTCTGTGTACTATTTCTCTTTAATGCTTTCTTATGATTTATATATTTTCATCTACTCTTTTGACATTTCTTCTAATCTTGTATTTCTTTTTCTAAATTGCTTCTTGTAATATTTTGCTACTTCTATTCTAATATTTTCTAGGCTTGTTAGCAGATTTGTTTCTTCTTCTACTTGTTCAATAAACCTGTCGAGTACTATTTTCTTATAAGGTCTATTTAAAAAACTAACTATTATTGTTCTCTAATTAGTTCTAATTATTTCATATCTTTTATCTATATTTTTTTTTATTTATTTTCTTTGTATTCATTCTTAATTTTTTTTTTTTTTCTAATAATAGCTTTTTTCAACCTTTTATATCTTCTATCTATGTATTTAACTATTGTCTTTGTAATCTTGGTAACTTTGCACCAATTTTCTTGTCTAATATTTTTAATTGTTTATTCACTTTACTTTTTTTTTTTTCTGTTACTGCTTGGAATCTTTTTGTTTTCACATGTTTAATTAATTTTTGGAGCTTTTTTCTTGTTGCTGTTTTCTTTAATTTTTTCTTTTATTTGTTATTGTGTTGTACACTTTTTTCTTGAATATGTGTTTACTTACTACTATGATGATTGCTTTTTCTATTATATTTTATATATTGTTTATTTTCTCTGCTTTCCTTTCTTAATCTTGTTCTTTTTTATAAATATTTTTTAATATATTTTTTTTTTAGTTAGTTTTATAATTCTTGCATATAATTTTCTTAGTTTTCTGATTTTGCTTAGTTATACAAATATACAGTTCTTAACTATTTTTTTCTTTTAATCACTGTTTTGCTTTTTTCTACTACTATATGTTTAATTTATACTTTTGCTATTACTATTCTATAGTCACTTTCTGTAATCTCTTCTACTTCTTCAATTTCTGCTTTTTGTAAGCCTAAGGCTAATCTTTTTAATATCTATATATAATTAATTCTTGTTGCTGCTTCTCTATTTGACCATGTATATTGTTGACTTGTTGTATTTATGTCTTTATAAATGTCTTTAAAGTTTTGATTTTTCATCTAACTGAAGATTAACAGTCTTTTGTAATTTGTTGTTTGTGGGTGTTGTCTGTTTAAAATATTGTTTACTGTATAATTAAAATCATCTATTACAATAATTTGTATTTGTCTTTTTCTCTTTAAAACTGTTTCTACAATTTTTTGCTAAATGTTTTTTTCTATTACTTTATTATTTAGTGGTATATAGACTGCAATTACTATTAATTCCAATTGTTTGAAATATAGTATGATCTCTATTATATATTTACTTATTTTCTTAATAGCACCTATATGCTTTTTCTATTGTTTATCAATCATAATTCCAATACCTGAACTTTTCTTCTTATCTTCTGCTGCACTTGTTCAAAATTCTATATATCTTGTGTTTACTATATATATTAGGAATTTTTCTTAAACCAATTTTGTAACTCTCTTTGTAGATCACTTATACCAAATTTTTGCTAAAAACATTTAATTATTTCTCAATATTATATTAAGTAAACCTTACTTGTACCCCTAAGTAAAGTTGCTCAGCTTACTTTTCTCCTTCTAGGAGGTCAAGTTTATGCTTCTGTAATACTTGGCTATTGAAAAAAGCTTCAAAAACTAAGATATTAGTTTTTGCTTATTTTCAATATATTTTACTAATTAAATATATCTTGTTACCTATTAGAAAAAGAACAAGCTCTCTGTTCTGATCATTTTGATATATATTATACTGCAAACAAACCAAAACTCACTGAGATATTTGAAAAAAGGTGAAACTAAAATCTGCCTTTACAGGTTATTTCATTGGTAAATTTAGGAAAATTCACTGAATTTCCCTGGAAATTTTACTTTTTTAGTACTCATTAAAATTTTCTAAACATTCAATTAGCCTTAACACAGGTCCCACATCTTTCAGATTCTTTCTAACTTATCTGCAAAGCTCTTAAATTAGAAAATTTTACTCAATAATTAGATTATTCAATCTAATTTGAAGTTCATTTTATATTAATACAAACACTACATTAGGATAGTTACACAAAATGCCTAACATCATCATAGTCAAACCAGACTCCTTCGATCTAAATACTCTCCAGAATAAATATAATAGTTAATATTAGTTACTTTAGACAAAAACTATAAAAGTTTTAAAGTTCTCTTATCTAATTTTAACCCTACACTATGTAATACTCACAATAGCTATTATTTCTTTCCCAGTTTTACTCAACCTATTATCACTAAATGTTTCTGTGAAAAATACTACACATAATTTACTTCATAGCATTTATCTTTATCATCTACTCCTAATTCTATCTTTACAACTATAATTGAACCATCCAATTCAATAGAAATTAACCTTGATGTCAAACTCTGCAAATCCTTTCACAATGTACCTAAGTCATCCTTTCAATCTAAACACAACATTATTCATTCATTTCCCAACTGTTACAGTAATATTAGACAAGATACCAATAATCAAATACCTTTTTTTGCCTTCTCTCATCATGCATATACATGTATTATTTGCAAAACCAAAGATATATCATGTATTATGCTAACTGGTAATAAGCACTCATTAGATTCAAAAGCACTCATATTCAAAACTGAAGTAGGTGGCTTTTCAGCTTACCCTCAATGCATCCATAAACTTAAACTAAAGCTAGCCAATTCACAAGCCTTATGAACTAAGAACAATGCAGTCTTTATTGCAAAATCAAATGCCTACAATTATTAGCAGAAGATAAGCATATTTTTTTCAAAAAATTTTTGAACAAACTTTCCAAAGAAGTTAAAAATACAGACAACCAATTAGACAATATCTCTAATACAAAAGAATCTTCAAATAACAACAAACAGAAAAAGACCAATAATAAACAACCTAATTAAAAAGCAAAAACACAAAAACATGATACCTTAAAAGATTTTGACTAGTTCAAAAATTATCCTGTTACACCTACTATGCAGCAACATAATAAACTTAACACACCACTAGCTTTACAACTATTTATTCTCTTGAAATCCAATCTTAGAGACTTTATTCCTAGACAAATTATTTTAAACAAATCTGATAAAAATAAAAATAGCAACAAACCATCTGCCAAAGACTCCTTTAGCTATATTCTTAACAAAATGGCAAGTGAAAAACTTAAGTTCTTGTCAGATTTTATTGTTAATTCAAGTTCTAACTTTGATAAATCAAAACTAATTTTTTTCAAAGCTTTTCATGATACACTCAAAGGCCTACTCTTCAAATTTACAAAGGTGTTCTTTACTCAACTGGACTATCTATATATTTTCCAATTACATTATTCTATTCTATCCTCTCAAATACTAACAGATGTAAAGTAGCTATAAACTTAGCTTATCTACACCTTTATCTAAACCATAAATATAGAACTATTAATTTTGAAGAATTTATGAAAAAACTTGATATTAAACTATTACAATTTACACTCCACTTTGATATTAAATACAGCTCAAAGCAACATGAATTCACTATCCAAAATAATAACTGATTCAACATTAACATTTCCCTTAATATCTTATCTGAAAAATTCTTAAAAGATTTTAGAATTTCATTACTCAAGCCCTATCTTACAACTTATAAGGTCTGGTTTAAACTCTTTTTTAAAAAATATAGCATTCAGTTTAACAAAATTGATTAACAGAAAACAAACCATTATATCAAAATGCTAATATCACAAAAACTAACTGAAGAATGCAAAAAACTTTTGCCAAAAATATATCTTCTACCAGATTCAATATATACTCTTAAAGAGCACTCCAAAGAAACTTTCAAAGCAACACTTCATCATATCCATCTTTGCACTAACAAAGACTATAATCTATTAGCCAAAGCAACAGAACACAACTTAGCAAACATCTCCAAATTCTATTTCACTAACTTATTCAAAACTCACCCAGTACTAGAATCAGAACAAAAAGAATAAATTTACCCAACATTAAAAACCAATGCCTTTCATTCTAAACAAAAACTTGCAGCAAGCTTTTCTATACCAACACCTACAAAAGAACTTAGAGTCTTAGCTATATCTACTAAAAAGTTATTTGCAAATCTTAACAAAGTAGCAAATAATACTGCTTGATCTACATATTACTTCTATCGCTATTTAAGAGCCTTTATATTAGCAGCAAGAGACAATAATAGACTTGTAGGTTTATCTAAAAAAGAAGCTCTGGAAAAAATGATTTAAACAACCAATGATATTTATACTCTTGCAAGAGTTATTACATATTTTAAATTAGAAATAGAATTTAAAATATCACTAAAACAAATATATATTAATTATAATCAATTTTATTATCCAAAAGCTAAAGATTTTTTGATAAAACATCTTAAAATCTTAATCCCTGAACAATATAAGAATTCTCTTTTTATACAGAATTCTGATATATCAAATTCTCAAAAAGTAGATAAAAATATATCTACACCCTTAGAAAAAACTATAAAAACAACTGAAAATACTATTTTTACCTTGCAAGAGAAAAGTACAAACCCTTCTTTTCAATAATATCTTTTACAAAATATATTAATACAGCTGCCACCTTTAAGATTATAATGTCCTTCACATCTAGTGGACTATCTTTAAAGAAGAATAATGACAATAGGCAGGCAGTAAAGCCTACTGTGAGTGAATCTGTAGAAGACATCATATATAATGCCTCTAATACCAATACTTTAATTCTTTCAAAGACAAACATCTGCTATAATAAGTTTTTAAAATGATACCATCTACCCTTACTACTGCAACTTATAACACAACTGACTTTATTAAGCATTTATGCAAAAACCTTTTTTTTGATCCAATCAAAATTTTAGTTAATAATGAAAAAACAAAAAACACATGTTTATATCAAAGTCATAAATCCTACTATTTCAAATCATATAGCTATAAATCCTATTTAATACAAATCATATGAATACTTACCTATTCTAACATCTCTAAACCAAATAATATCAAATCATAACAACTACCATTTCTTAAACTACAACACATCTAGAACACAGTCTTATGATAATCAACTTTACTTATCAATTAGTACATATAATGTTTGAGGAATTAATGAAGACCTGAAACAACAAGTATGGGAAAACTACTGACTTTCTAATAACCTTAGCATTATTAGCATAACAGAAACCAAAATTGCAGCCAGTAACCCAATTATGAAATTACAAAAATCCAAACACTTTACATATTTGTGGTCATGCACTGAATGCCTAAAACAGGCACAGCTATTATAATCCACAAGTCTATAAAAACCCACATTTACAAAATACTTTCTTTTCTAGGATATGCTATTGCAGTAAACATCTTCTTTAAACATAACTTTAAATTCAGAATTATTTCAGTTTATTTACTGTATGATAATACTCAACTAAGACTGTCAGTACAAAATACTATAATACAATGGCTTCAACAAGCTTATACATCAAATATTCAACCAATTATTCTAGAAGACTTTAATGCTTCTGATAGTATTACCTATTCTTTCTCAATAAAATACAAGTTGCTTTACTTTTTTCAATACAACAATATGTATAATCTGGTTACATATATCCACAACTCAACATCTACCTAGCAAAGCAACAGATATCAACGTAGTATAGACTACATCTGGGCCAATCAACCTCTTTTTCAATATCTTAATTCTTTTACTGTAGATCATCCTAATATTAGTACTTAGAGTGATTACAAAATTCTAAACTCTTATTGGATCTTTTCTTATGCATATATAGACAAACTCAGACATCCTATCAAAACTTGTAAAAGAACATTCTTATACAAAAATATGAATAAAGATAAATGGCAACAATTTGCAGACCAAGTAATCTTAAATCTCAATTATAATAAAACTCCACTCAGCACACAAACCTCAGAATCACTTGAATTTTTCTGGCACAAAATCCAAAACAGTATCATCTCTGCTGCTATATAACATATTCCAAATAAAAAATTCACTGTTAAAAACTTTTAAAATATCTTTTCTACAAAAGCATTATCTTATATTAACATCTCAAAAAACTAAGCAATATTATTAAACAAGTCAAATACTTGCTAAAAAACTCTACTTCTATATTATATCAATATAATTATCTTATTAACCAAATAAATATATTTAATCAGCTTAATGTTCTATCCTTACTAACTGTTTACAACTTACTGCCAAACTGGCTAGCACATGCTAAAACTGAATGGAAATCTATCTATCATGTTTGCAATATAAAAAATATCAAAGAAATAAGACAACAAATTAATGATAATATTTCTAAAAGATGCTCTAAACTTCAATCAAATTCAAAATCAATGATTAATAGCATACTTAACCATTACAAGAGCCTAGTCAAATTCAATAATATTAGAATAAACAATAATGTAATCACTGACCCTCAAGACATTAAACAGCATATTCAACAACATTTTGATCAATAGATATTCTTTAGACATACCAACCAACAAATCTTTAAATTTAACTAGAAAAAAGAATATAACTGCAATATGCATATTAACTCTGAGTAGTACAATGATATTACTAATGAATTTACTATTATTGAAGTGACTAAAACATTATCTAATCTTCCAAATAACAAGGTCTGTGACTCCTTTGGCATTAGTTATGAAATGTTAAAACATGCAGGTATACTCTTTCTTTAAGCAATCACAGCCCTCCTAAATAGATGTATTATTTTAAACCAAATCTCTAAGCAATGGAAAGAGGATAAAATTTTTTTGATTTTCAAAAAACCTATCTTTGGCTGCAATTTAATTAACATCAGACCTATTAGCTTTCTCAAACATGCCAAAAAATTATATACAAAACTTCTCACAAATTATTTAAACCAAGTGCTCACCAAATATGAGATCTTATTATCTTATAATTATATTGCTCTGCTAGGCAACAGTACAGCTATACCTATACATATCTTAAATAATATAATTGAAGATGCATCTTGCAACTTCAAACAACTTTGGCTTATATCTCAAGATATGAGCAAAGCATATAATTCAGTTAATCTAAATCTGTTTAAAAAAGCACTAATTCATATCAACATGCCTTCTAAGTTAGTTAATATATTTACTAATTTATTAACAGACCATCAAAACAGAGTAATTACCAACCTTGGCCTAACCAACCTATATACAGTTAAAAATAGAATAGATCAAGAAGAAACAATAACTCTACTATTCTGGTATATTTATTATGACCCACTCATTTATAGAATTGCATTCCAATATAAAAGTTACTTATTATTTACAACTTGGAAGACCCATCTTCAACCATCTGAATCTCAAAGTCTATATGCATCTATATCAGTATTAGCTTACATGAATGATACATTATAGATAGCAAAAACAAAACAAGAACTAGAACAAACTATCCAAACTGCCTTATCTTTCTACCTAATGGCCAATATTCAAATTAATGTTATCAAATCTGTTTTTATTTCTAATTTACCTACATCTAATATTCAATTCTTTAACATTATTTTAGAATCTATACCTGTTAGCCAACCATTTAAGTTTTTAGATTGTTGGTTTATACTTAATAACAAACAAACTGAACAAATCAAAATTATTTGAGAAGAAACACTTCAACTTACAAACATTGCTAGTACAAAGAAAATTATAGATAAACAAATTATCTATATAATTAATATGGTTATTATATTCATACTTGAATATAGATTATACAATATGATTATACCTTACTTTACATACAACAATATTCTGGCCAAATACTTAACAATAGCCAAATGAAAATTCCATCTAGAATGCTCAATTCTCAATAATACTATGCTTAACTTATACTTGTACAATGTTTACAACATATGGGACATTCAACTTCAACATCATATTACTAACTTTCTATTATGACTTAATAATCTTATCTTACTAGAAACTTTAACACGAATCAGACTACAACAGCTCCAAAATAACCTATAATCAATTATTAATATACTTTAACATCCTAATCCTATTATCAATAGTCCAAATAAACATACTCTAAATTTTAAAATTATTCAATTACTAAAACACTTAAGCATATTTATAACAGCTAATCCTAATATTTCATAGTCAAACAATATATTATATAATCTTCAATTATTAGAATCAATTTTATCCCAACACCCTTAATACATTAGCTTCAAAAAACAAATCAGAAACCTCAACATTCTATACCTTGAACAGCTCTGTATAGCTGACAACACCACCTTACTAAAATAAAAACATCTTTCATCACGACTGTTATACTTACCTAGAGGCCATAAACCATTATGGTTTATTTACTTAGAAGACACTATAATGGCTCATAATAGCTTCAGAATCCTTCTTTCACACTACCAACAACCAGGATAAATCCATTTGCATACAGTTTACAACATATTTCTAAAAAATCTAAACCCTGGTTACTTACATATACTGATAATAAAATTATTATTGACAAAATCTGCAGACATTTTAAAAACACTAACCAAATATCTATTACATACTGGCAAACAAATATTGATATAAATCACTCTAGCTATTATCTCCTTTTACTAACCCAAAGCTTATCTTGTCTAGGCTGTTATCTAAACATCATCAAAATTTAGAATTTAGATACAATTAATATATTAGCAATTATCTCTTCTCAATTTTTAGAAAGAGTCAGTTCTAATTTTTTAAACTTCAATGCCAACTATATTGACCTTATTCATTTAAAAGCTATTAAACATCTACTATCAATTCCTTTAGTACCAACAATTTCAATTTCCAACTCTTATGTTTTTGAAATATTTAAAACTAGCAAATATACTCGAACAATACTTAATTTTTAATAGTTCTCAACAACAACTTAATTTTTATATTGATGGTTCAGTAACTAATATTGGAACTGACCAATATACAATAGGCATTGGCTGGGTTCAGGTCAATAATAATAATCAAATTATTTATAAGTTTTCTACCAAAATTAACTTTTAACTATCATTCTACAAAGCAGAACTGATGGCGATTCTTTTAGCTATTTTTATTGCACCCTGAAATGCAATAGTTATTATTTTTACAGATTCTCAATCTATCATTACTAAATATACCAACATCTGTACCACACTTTTCAATTTTAATAAACTTTTTAAATTCAATATATAGCCTATATAGCATACCTGACTGAATATCATTAAATCTTACAATCTCCAAATCAACTTCTATAAAGTACAAGCTCATACTGATAATAATCTGAACAACTTTGCCAACTTTCTTGCTAAGCAACATAATCTCTTCTTAGAATTATACTTTAACTATACTAATATCTACAACCCATATCATATACTATTCTGAGACCAATATTTTATAGAATATCCTACAAGAACATTTATCAAAAACATTTGTAAAGCCTATATTCTGGCAATATAGTCATTCCAAAAACAGAACCAAGAATAGGACCAACTTATTTCAAAAATAGATTGTAGATCCACTTAGCTATACTTTAATTATAACTAAAAACCAACATATAATATAACCAACTTCAAACTTAATCATTTCAAATCTTTTAAAATTAAAACTTTACTAAATAAACTATATTCACAATTTCTATGTCATAAAATATATTTACATACTTTCTATAATATAAACTGCTTTCACTGTAACTTATCTGACTTCTCAACACATTGGTAAACATGCTTTAATCCAACACTATTCACTAGTATTATTCAAAATACTATCTTCAAACATATTAACCAAAGCAACCTGAACTTCTCCAAACCTCAACAAGAAGAACTTATTTAAAAAATTCAAAACTATGAAACCTTCTATTAGATACCATTCAATGAAAACTTATTCTATCTTGATATTATTCTTAAAGGACTCATACCCAAATTTCTAATTTAAACAATTTAAAACTTTAATATTTCTTACAGATTAGCATTACAAATGATTATTAAAATACTATTTGAAATTAATGAGCTATGCTATGAACTATTTTGGAAACCATATTGCATAAACTTTTCAAATTGGAAAAAACAACAAGGTCTTAAACCTTTTTTTTTCAAATATTTAACTTAAACTAATCATAATAGACAAACCAAATACAACTGCCAGACATATACATACTCATATATATATAGACTACCTGATCAAGTATACTTAAACTCAAATACATGCCTACCTCTTGGTCATGCTATTAGAAAAATCAACATATGAACTATTCTCTGGATTAAATACAATATTTTATTTAATTATATTTTAACTATTCAAATCTAAGTAAGTTTTGACCACTCTAGTAGGTTTAGGTCACAGATAAATATATCTGAGCTTCACTCTTGAATATAGTTTTCTTTTTATTTGTACTTAAGTTAGTTATATATAGTTAGCAATTTAATGATTAGCCCTAACTGCAAGTGTTGGTCTCAGTTATAGCATTATATAGAATTATTTTTGTATATAGTAACTCTATGAAGTTACTAAACTTAAAAACTACCAATAAAGATATAAGCAAAGCCTTATCTTAATATCAAAAAAAAAAAAAAAATTTCTTTTCTTTTTGTAAGGTTTGTCTTTGTAATTCTTATTATTATAATTTTTTTTTCTTCTGTCTAGCCAAGCAGATTTTTAATTTTTACTTTTTGGTTTTAAGTTTATTAATATTATGACATGCTAATCTTATTTCTTTTTTACCTTTCTTTTATTTTTCTTTTAATGATTTTTATTTTGTTGCTATACTTTTAACTTATTTTGCATTTTTACTTCAAATTTTATTTTCTTAACTAGAAGTTTTTGTTTTTTTTCTTTTTTTAAACATCTTTCTTTTACTTTGCAAAAACTCTTTAATTTCTTTGTTTATATTCATTAGTTCAACTATAGCACTCTTAGAAGTGATTGAGTTGGTCTATCTTATTTTTCTCTATATCTTTTTTTAGTCTTTTTAATCTTTCTAGTATTAGGCTTAAAATGTCTTCAACATGTAAGATTCTTTCTTGTATTCAGATTTTGTCTTTCTTTTTTATCCTTTTTTGATTCTCGTTTTTGGTTGTTACATTTTCTTTATTTTGTACTTTGTTTTTATAGTTTTACTTTTCTAATCACTTCTGCTTTCTCTTAATACTATTTTTTTTTGTATTTATTTATTGAATCTTTTGCATTTTCTGACTCTTCTTCAGAGTTTGTATCTTTTTGTATCTTACTTTCTTTTTTCTGTCTTTTGTGTTTTACTGCTACTTTTATATACTTTTTTGTTGTTTTTTTGGCTTTTAAATTCTCAGAACATTAGGATTCCATTATACTAAACTTTTTTCTTTATAGTTATATTTATGTCTGTTTGGCTTTTAAATAACACTATTGCAATGTTTCTTAGTTTTTCTATCTGTTCAATAATATGTATACTGTCATTGCCTTTTTAACCTTAAGTTCTTTTAGGAAAATCAGTTTAGATACTCTTTTTTATATTTCTTTTAGTCTTACTATAAAGTAATTTCTTTTTTCTTTTTTTTCTTCTTTTTATTCACATATTATCATTCTTGCTAGTTTTCATTTCTTAATATAACTACCCATAGGAATATTTGTTCTATCTCTTTCTTTACTTTAATTACTACTATTATTCTATATGTACTTTTTCTCATTTTGTATAAGGCTATATTTCTTATTTTTTTTATCAGATATTTAACCTCTTATTCTAAGATTTCTTTTAATAAATCCTATATAGTAAGTATTATTAAGTTTTCTTTGTCTTTTGTATCTGTATTTTCTGCTTTTTAATTCTTTATTTTGTTTTTTATTTTTATTTTTCTTTCTGTATCTTTCTTCTCTCTCATTATTCTTTTTTTCTTTTTTGTTTCTTCTCTTTCTTTATTTTTATTTTTATTTTTATGTTCTTCTGTATTAGGGATTATTTTAAACTAGTTATTATATTTTCTTTTGATTTTGCTAATCACTTCTTCTCTGCTATGTTTATAATTAAGAATGACTACAATCTAGACATTACCCTTTTTAAAAACTTTTTTGACTTTTAAAATATGTTTGTTTAATACAAGCAGTCTCTTTATAAATTTTGTTCTTTCTTCTTTTAAGCTGTCTAGCATATTGTATGCTGGTATTATTGCTATATATGTTGTTTCTTTGTCACAATTTCTGTTTGAGTGTGACTATATACTTTCTTCTAATAGTGCCTCTATAAAGATGCTTCTTTTTATTTTATGATTATATTTCATTCTTTTTTCTTTTTCTTTTTTCTGACTTCTAATCACTGCTATTATGTTTTAACAATCTTGTTATATTATGTTTGTCTTTAATGTTTTAATTTTCTTTTCTATATATTTGTCTATTGTTACTACTTCTGCTATTGCCATTGTGTCTTCTGTGCCTTCTTTATTCTTTCTTCTTTTTTGTCATTTTTTTTCTTTTTTACTTGTGCTTTGTTAAGGTTTATTTTTATTCATTATTATATCTACTGTTTTTGTCATTTGTTTTATCTTTTCTATATATATTTCTAATATAGTTGGTTTTTCTTTTAGCATTATTTAACTTTTCTTATTGCTTATACTTTTTACCACTATTAGATGTTAGCTTAAACAGTTTATTTTCTCTATCTATTTTTCTATATTAGTTAGATCTTCATATCTACTTTGATTATTGCTTTATATATTTTTTTTAGCATTATTGTCTTTATTAAATCTGTTTTCTATAATGTTGCTACAACTATGTTTCTTACATTAAAGTGGTTGTCTCTATTTGCTAGTTTTTGCTCTAACTCATTACTATCTATAAGTTTTAATATTGCTTCTGTTTTTTTACTTATCAATTTTAATATCATAAACTCTTTTGGTTTTGTTTTCATTAACATTTGGCTGTGTTTGTATAACTATTCTCAAATTCTTTCTATTATATACACTTTGTAATACTTATATGTTTGTCTTGTTTATTTTTGTATGTGTTTGTTTATTTGTTTTCTCATATGCTTCAAAATGATCTGCAATTCTAGGTCAATACTATTTCTTCAAAATTTTTCTTTTTGGTTTTTATTTCATCAAGTTTGTCTATTTTTACTTGCTATATTTTTTGGTTTTCTTTGTTGTTGCATCTACTAAGTCTGTTTTAAGTGTCTCTTCTTTTTGTCTAAGTTTTTAAAGATAGTTTTAATACTAGTTTTTATATAAAACTCTATTTTTTTTTTTGTAAGTTTTATGTTTTGATGATTGGTAGAAAGAGTGTCTTAAAAATTTATAATTAAATATTCAGAATTATAAATTATTTACTTAAAATTTTATCAAAACAATTAATTTTTTTATTTTATAAAACTAAAAATATTTTATTTAAAAAAATACTTTATTTTTTATTTATTTTAATATTAAGATAAGTAATTGTAATCTGAGAGTTTATTGATAATATATTAGCATATAACTATTATATACAACAGCTACAGAGATAATTATAAAAAGAGTATACAACTAGTTACTTGTATAACTTTAGTTATTGTTTATTTTAAGTAGTTCATTCAAAGGTTCTATACTAGTTATCATATCTAGAACCTGTCTGTGGGTTCTTTATTTAAACATTCTAGTTTCTATATTTACCTTTATCCTATCAATTGCAGTATTAATCTGCAAATATACTATGATCACTAAGTCATGTTTAACTTTATACTAAGCCTACTAGAACTTTCTGTATTTCATATTTACAGCTGACCTAGTATCACTCTGGTCTAAACTATCACTTACAATTAAAGCTAACTATTAAACGGTTATACTCTTATAAAGTTTACTAGAATCTTGATATCTTTTTTTTTTCTCCTTAAGCAGTTATGATAGTACTTTATTAAACTATTTGTAGCTATATATATAAATACAGAATATTATTTAACTTATAAGTCTACTATCATTCAGCCACCCAAATAGTACCTAAATATGACCTGCCACATTAATCCAGTTAGGACTAGAAATTATGACTTGTCTGACCTCCACCTTATATAAAATACTGCCAATCTGAAGACATCTTCTTATAAGAAAGAGAAAAACAAAAAAAAAAAATAATAATTTTAAAATTGAAAAAGAAAAGAATGAAAATAGTGAGAAAAATAAAACTAACAAAAAAAAAATGAAACTAATCTAGAAGGAGAATAAAAAAAGAAACTTGCTAACAAAATAAAACTCTATTCTATAATTGCTGCTCACTACAATGTTTTTATTATTTTATGGACTATAGCTATTCTCTAAAAACTAGGTACTTTTAACCAAAATAAAAACTGTATTTACTTGTAAAACAGAGTTCAAGCCAGACACTTTCTATATAGGAGAATTCTTCAAGTAGGTAGGCACTGTGCCAAGGTTTGGAATGCACTTAAGTAGTCCAATTCTTTATAAACTTTTGTAATTATTTTTTTTAAAAAATATTATGCACATGGTCTTAAAATATATGCATATCTCAATATATTTTTAGTTTTTCTGAATTAAATCCTTTTCCAATTTGCTTAACATGATTGGCTGACTCACATGTTTGTTGTGTTCTTTATTTGCCATGTCTAAACAAGCATGTAACCACAAAAAGAAATGATGCACAATGTTAATTTTTTAATGGGAGTGAGCCAAATTCTTACTTTTTAAAAAAAGAAAAACAAAAAAACAAAGAAGAGGTATATTGTTGTTGCAAAAGTCCAAGTTAAGAAAAGTTTTTTTAGTTGTTCTTCTTTTTCTTTTGCTTCTAATATTCTTAATCAGAGAACTGATTTTGTCTCTACTTGCTTTCAGAATATCCTTCTAGTTTGGATGCTAAATATGCAAGGGAGTCTACTAGACAAAAAGTTTAACTCAAGACAAGAACCATTCAAGTTTTGCCTGCTTCTTAGTATATCACATACTTGAGCTTTATTAATAGCAAGTTTACTTAATGTAAAACTAAAAATATTATTCACTTTGGAGCCAGAGTCTTCAATTTACTTTTAGTGCCAACTTGGTCTAGGTGATCATCAAAAAAAGTTGATACCTTTCTTTTTCAATATCTTCTTCTTACTTTGTACTTACAAAATTTTTTAAACTACTAATTTAGATGGTCTAATATGATATTATAAGATTCTTTTTCTTTAGTAATTTTTAGTAGTCTGATTAATATATGCTTCTCTATACATATTGTTATCTGATCTATTGTAATTATTCCTTCTGAGACTTCTAATAGTCCAGTAGTATTATTAAAAATCCATACTACATCTTTACTTAGAATTTCTAAGTGAGTTTTTATCTTCTTAGTTTTTTAGTCTTTTATGCTTGATGGTCTTATCACAGAATTGTACTAAAATCTTATGCAACACTAGTTTATATTTTTCTATATACATGTAATATTACACTTCATATAGATGTCCTAAGCTTCAAATGTTAGGTAAGACCCAACTTAATGTATTTAAAATGTTTAAATTTAACCAATTGACAAAAGACAGTTACTATAATACAGTTATAATTCTCAAAATTTATTATTCATAGGAATTAAACTTTAGATCTGCCACTTAAGGGTTAACAATCTGTTCACTTCAATAAATTACTACACTTTCAAAACACTTTATTTAAAAGCTTAAAACTAAATAATATAATATAATTTTTTGTAAATTAAGTTTTTTTTATTAATTAAAATTTTGATTCAAATATTTAATCAAATTAAATCAAATTAAGAATATATTTGATTTAACTAAATTCAAAATAATCTAATATTTGATTTAATTTAGATTTGAAAAACTCTAGTTATACATATATAAAAAAATATTAAATAACTAATATTATATAAAACTTTGATGCAAATATATAATAAAATTATTAAGTATATAATACTAAAAAATTAAAACACAAGAGCCTACTTAAAATCTTAAATAAAATAGTAGTATAAACTTTTAATAGTATTATCAAACTAACAAAAACTTTAAAAAAAACAACTAAAATAAATTAAATGATAAATATATATAAAAAAATACATATTAACTGAACTGCTAAGTTATTAAAAAAAAATTTTTTAACTAAATACTATAATAAAAATTTTTTTTTTTATATATATTATTATATATATATATATTTTAGCTCTATATTATATTTTATATTTTTCTTAATATTTTTATATAGTTTATAGATTATTTTATTAGTTTTAATTACCTATTTAATAAATTAATATTTATTTTATTAATAGATTCTTATAGTATTTTATTTTAGCCAATAGTTGTTTAAATATCTAAAATAATAGTTGTTTAATATTATAAAGGTCTTGACCAAAAGCATCAGATCATGCTTCAGATGCTCAGATGCCCAGATGTCTCAAGACACTCTAAAATAATAGAACAATAAATTTAATTATAGTTAATCAATATTTATTAATTATAATACAATATTTACTATAATGTTACTATATATTTTCTATATATTGCTATAGTTATTTTTAGTTGTACTTAGGACAACACTTATAAGAGGACTTTTAAACATTAAATAACTATAAAGAGTTTTGTAGATGAACATATGGGCTATACAATAATATTTGTTTTATTTTTAGTTAATATATAAGTTATTGCATAATAAAGCACCAAGCATTGGTAAAAATAAAAAAATACAATATTGGTTTATTATTTGTATACAAGTATTATTAGTGAAATACATATAGAATTTCTTAATTTCTGTTGCATTTTGAATATCTATATAGTTCAGAATGATGCTACAACATATAATAGCTCTAAAACCAATTAATTATTAGATTAAAAGTTATAAAAAAGATAGTTTTTTGCCCTTCTAAAAGAACAGTTTTTGGATAATTTTTTTCTAAATTTTTTTCTTATATAAAAGTGTTTTTGTATTTTAAATTATTCTTTAATAAAATATTATTTTACTTATTTTATCTTATTATTATTAATAAAAACTATTTTTTATTTTATTCTTTATCTTATTCTTCTTTATAATTTATTTTTATTTATTTTATTTTTTTTTTCTTGTAATAATATAAAGTAAAAAGCTAGTTTTCTTAATTAGTTATTTGACAACTACTAGCTTTATATTATTTATTTTTTATTTTTTCTTTTTCCTGTAATAATATAAAGTGAAAAGCTGATTTTCTTAATTAGTTATTTAGCAAATACTAGCTTTATATTATTGGAATTTAAAGGCTACATATAGCTGTTAATAGTCTAGTTATTAAGAATTTTCTTTTTCTAATTATATTTTATAAATATTTCTAAGTTTTAAAGTTTAATAATTTTTATATAAAATAAATATTTTGTTATGCCTGATTTGCATAAACTGAACAGTAAAATTGGTTTAAAAGCTAGTTCTATTGTTGTACCTTAAAGTGCCTAAAAAACTATTGAATTTAAATTCTATTCTTAAATATTTATTTTTTATTTATTTTTTATTTATTTCTTATTTTTATTTATTTTATTTTTCTTTAAATAAAAAATCTTTTATTCAGCATTCATGCTATTTAAAATTACTACAACTTACTAGTTTTTAGTAAATTTTATTACAATATTATACTAGGCTATTTAAATTAGTAATTTAAGAAGTCTTGTAAGTTCAGAATAAAAAAAATATTAAAAAAATAGATACTAAAGTTTTAGTAAACTTTACAAAAATATATAAGTTCAATAATTAGTTCTAATTGCAAGTACTAGTTTAAACCAAAGCAGTACTATATTAGCTATAAGTATAAAATACAAAAGACTTTAGTAGGTTTAATACAAATTAAATATAACTTAGTAATTATAATATATTATCATTATTTTACTAAGAATCATTTATAAGATAAGATAGATATAAGATCTAAAGTATTTAAATAAAAGATCTAAGTAAGTTTTAGATATAGCAACTAGTATAAAACTTTTGAGTAGATTACTTAAATTAGACAATAACTAAAGTTGTTTAAGTAACTAATTATATACTTTTTTTATAGTTGTTTTTGTAATTGTTATATACAAAAACTGCTATCTAAAATATATTATTAATAAAATTTTAAATTGCAAATACTTATTTTAATATTAAAAAAAATAATAATATAATATTATTAATATTTATATATCTTATTAAGAATAATTAAATTAAATAGATAATATGCTAAAAGTATATATTATATAGTAGAAATGTAGTAACCTAGTAAAGTTAATAGGTTGTCAACCCCAAGTAGCAGATTTAGAGTTCAAATTCTAATAATAATGAAAATTTGCAATTTTTTCTATATTATAGTTAACTGTCTTTCGTGATTAGTTAGAATTAAATATCTGTAACTTGTGTTATATTAGCATAACTAAAAGGTCTAGGCATTTGTATAACATTGTACAAAAAAATACAAACTTGTACTAGGTGATATAAATCTAAAATAAGTCTTTAGGACATGTAAATCACAGAAGCCAGATAGGAAGATAGAAGCTTGCTTGCAAAACCTAAGTAGAGAGGTAATTCAAACTTTCGACAGTATTATTATAAAAACTAGACTTATAAAACTAAGCTAGAACTTATGAAACTGAACAAATATGCTGATCTTTAAGAAGAAACCAAATAAACCAACCTGGCTGCCAAAATTTTCAGATTTTAGAAAAAAAAGATACATGCTAACAAATATATAAACTAGAGATATATGGTTATAAACTACCTTTTCAGACTATCTGAAATAGCAGCTTGGTAAAACTTAAATTGAATACCAAAATAGTAAGAATATGTAGTAAAGTCAGTATTGGAGTTGGAGTGAACTTTACAAAAGCATAGTAGTTTAATAGTATGCTCTGATTGCTAATGTTGGTCTTGGTTATAGCGATACTGAGTCAGCTATAAGAATAAGATACAGAAGATTTTAAAAGGTTTAGTACAAAGTCAAAAGTTTTAAAGAACTGCTTTAAAGACTTAGTGGTGGTCATGATATATTTTCATCAGCATTAGTCAAAATCATTAGTAGACAGAAGTAGATGAGTGAATACAAAAACTAGAGTAGTTCAATAGAAAACCTACAAGCAGGTTTTAGGTATGGCAGCTAGTATAAAACCTTTAAATGTATTACTTAAATTAGATAATAACTAAAGTTATATAAGTGGCTAGTTGTATACTCTTTTTATAATTGCTTCTTGTAATTGTGATGCAACCATTAGTCAAATATACTATCAATAAAATTCTAGGTTGCAAGTACTTACCTTAATATTTTTTTTAAAAAAAAGTATATATTATATAGAGTGTTGTTAATTAAAAGAGCCATTTTTAAATTTTTTAAAAAAATGAGTTTTTATTAGATTTATATAAATTTTAATATAATTGATATTTTTTAATTATAAATGAATGTGGAGTGTGGCGACCTAATGAAGTGGTCAGGTTGTCAACCCCCAAGTGGCAGGTCCAGAGTTCAAATCTCAGTGTCAACGGAAAATTTGAAAATCCTCTCTGTGTTACAGTTAACTGTCTCTCGCAATTGGTTGGGATAAGATACTTGTAACCTGTATCACACTAGCATGACTGGCAGGTCACATGGCATTTGTGTAATGGTCACATGACATTGTCCTTTGGGACAAGGTCTGTAGTTACA
>CAJVQA010001845.1:0-23915 GCA_910591915.1 Cetraspora pellucida
ACTCATTCACGTTAAGTCAAGTAATATTCTTGCTTGATTTGACTGACGACGACATATTTATTAAACAAATATTTAGAATCTAGTTAGGTTAAGCAACCATATTACAATATCAAGAAATTTTTATACTTAACAGTTTTAAATTGCATAACTTTTCTTATATACTATCATTTCTTTTTACTTTATCTGGCTTAGTCCCTATTGATCTTATTTTTATTATTCATAATACTTCTATTTATTATTGCATAGTTACCTTTCTTTTTATTAAATTTCTTTATTATTTAAATTAACAAATATATAAACAAATATGGATTCTATATTGTATTTTATATTTAGTATAGTCTTCAATTACATCTTCTATAAACTTAACTCATAATTCTTTTTCTAGTCTACCATTACCTTTTATTTCAATATTATCAATTATTACTAAAATTGATCTTTGGGCTATCCAATGAATTAAATACCATACTTCTCTCTTATATATTATTACTAATACCTAAATCTAGATAAGCCTTGGTCACTCTTGTAGATTTAGGTTGCAGATTATATATCTGAGTCTTTATTTTTTATATGTAATTTAAAAGCAAGCTTTTCTTTATAAAAACTTCAATTGAATTTCAATAAAGTTAAAGACATGGCCTTATCATTAATATTAAAAAAAAAAAATTTAGAAAATATAAATTAAATAGAAAGCTAGATGTTAATAACTTAAATAAAGTATTTAAGATAATAATCTTATAATTCTAATTATATTAAAACTAACTTTAAAAATATACAATATTATATAAATAAATTTAAAAAGTATATATTAAATAAAAAACTTTATTTGAAAATTTTAAATAAGAGATAATATAATCTTTAATAGTATATATTATTTGCAAAAATTTTATTTGAAAAAAAACTAAGACAAATAACTTGTATAAACAAAAACTTTTAAATAAAAAAAGTTACCAATTTAACTAATCAGTTAATTTGAGTATGAAATTATATTATATAAAATTAATTAGATTAATAATATAGAAAGATTTGCAAAAATATATAAAATATCAATAAGGTTATAAAAAATATATACTAAAGTTGTATAAATTTTACAAAAATATAATGATTTAATAATTAGTTTTGATTATAAATGTTGATTTTAACTATAATAAAATATTAGATTAACTAGAAATTGAAATAACAGAAAATTCTGATAATTTTAAAGATTTTTTATATAAGTAAATTGCTTTAAAGACTTAATGATCATGACATATTTGCATTAATAAAAACTAGAACAGTTAGTAGGATATATAAGTAAATAAATGGATACAAGAACCAGAATATTTAAATAAGAAATTTACAAGCAGGTTCTAAATATTGCAATTAATGCAAAACCTTTAGATAAACTATTTAAATTAGATAATAACTAAAGTTATATAAGTAACTAATTGTATATTTTTTTCATAGTTGCCTTTTGTAACTGTTGTAATACAATCACAAAACTAAAATATACTTATCAATAAAATTCTAGGTTACAAGTACTTACCTTAATATTTAAAAAAAAAATTAATAATTATATTAATTAATTATTAAAAACATTTATACAAAATATACTATTTACTATTTTTTTATAGTATATACGTATTATATTAAATTTTTTTATTTAAAAATTAAAAATTATACTAATCTTAGATAAATATATCTAAACTAGTTTACAAATTAAGAAATAGGTTTCTTAAAAATTTTTATTTTTATTTTATAATCTATTATAATATTTACAATATATATAAAGAGCAATTAATTTTGTAGAATATATTTTGTATTAACTTTGAATCTAACTTTTTTTGTACTAGAGTTAAATATCACGATGTGATTTAATTACGTATTAGATTTCACAATACTAGATATGTATGTATGTACGTATGTAACATACATAATAATTAGTTACTGTAATATTACACTTTTATATCCTATGGGAAAAGGTGATTTAAATAAATATTAGTAATACGTACAGTAAAATAAAAGAATTAACATTACAAAACAATTTTTTTGACACAAAGTAATTATTACGTGTTTCAGAAGCGCACATCTGAATATAACAAAAAGCAAAAACAATGGTTTTGTACTAGATCCTCAACAAACCACGTACATTACTGTCCGTTTCGGAATCAATTTATAGTTAGAATGTTTAGAATTTGTGACGCAAAATAATCACACTTTACTTTGGGTAGGGTACAAGAATAAATACATGATTAGCATAATGAGTAAAAAAAAAGGTCAATGCTAATTTTTACGTACTATCACTATAGTTATGACAAGGCTAATTAAAATTAGGATTAGAGACATTCAGAGGTTAGAAATACACTATACGTAGGTAAGAATGGCATTTTCGTTATTATTGTATTAAAATGTGTTAAATGGGCATAATAGATTAGCGTGACTATATACAGATATAAATTATACGTACGTATACATATATATATATGTATATTAGAGATATATATATATGTATATTAGATATATCGATATATATATAAATGTATTTAAATATTTATTTATTAATAATAATTAATTAGTAACGATAATTATTATACCGGTATTAGTTATCAAAAGGGGCTTAGCCAAAATATTATGATACTATTTTTAGTTCGGAGACCGGAATGAATAAAAGAAATTCGGGGCTCAAAAAGATGGAAACACATGATGATAATTTATTTTTGTACAATCATTTAAGACATCCCGCACATCTAGAATTAAAGTTTTTTTGTGATATTTACGAATTTTTTTTTTATACCTGATACAATATACATAGGGTAGGTAAACATCGAGAATCAAAAGATAACATATACACATTAAATAATTATGACGCCAAAAATAAGATAGTTAAAAAAGAACAGGTTATACAGTACAAAATTACAAAATACAGTAACGGTATCGGTATACGTATTAATTATGATATAGTATTATAGTATTATGTATGATATATTATGTGTGATATAATAGTAATAAAGTAAGTAATACAGTAATCTAGTATTTAGTAACCGAAGAAAAACAGGTTTTCTTTATAGAAATGAAATTGGAATAACGCACATGAACGGAAGACTTTTATCGTAAAATAAAGTGTGGAATTAGGATATTATGGAACGATCGCCTTGTCTTATAAGTAATGGTCTGAGCCTTACCAATTTCGATAATTTGATTTTTTTGAGAAAATAAATCATTGAGAAATTTATACGTAAAATATCAAGTCATGTATGAGAATATTTGGAAAATAGTTACGAGTTTTGGGGTACTCATCAAAATATTTATCGGAAATCGGATTATAAACAATATTATAGAGAAACAAAAGAATCACTATATCAAAAGGGGGAAGATAGATGTATATTAAATCTTATTTACTTCGGAAAAACGATCTTTGTGTATCATAAGATACAACATAGGATACGGCATAGGATTCAAGGTGGTACGAGTGTAAATTTTGATGGCACAGATTATATTTTTTTAGAATTCTTGTATCGCGTAATAAAAAAGTAATAAAAAGTAGATTCTCTTGGACTTATATCTTATATAATACGTAATATTTTCAGCAAACAAAAGATCACAAAATGGTACGTTTTTTATTTGTAGAAAGAATATACTTGAAGAGATCGATGTCTGGTTGTATTTGTTATTGCGATGATTCTAAAATAATAAGATTCTAAAGTAATAAAATCGTTCACGTGATCTGCGCGGTGTAGCATCAAAGATATATAATAAATGCTAATACAACTATTTTTTTACTAGTGCATCTTTACAAAATAAAGTTCTTTTTGCCAACATGTATTCATTTATGGTTTTTTTTTTAGATTCCAGGAATGATCGATCTATTCCTGAAAACTATGAAGGCGTTCGCTGTGAACTTTTCTAAAACGAGTTTTTTTTTTTTTTAAAGACGAGTATCAACTGATTGTACTATGTCAAATATCTGATCTAATAATCTTCTAATAATCTAATAGTCATTGTAACACATCAAACTAAGCTTCCATTTTGCATTCGATAACTTTATTTTTCAGCACACCAAGAAAATAAGCAACTATGATGACCATAATAAATGCGTGATAAATAAACTCAAGATGATAAATTCGTGATGATAAAATTAATGGTGATAAGGTTCGTGATAATAAATGCGTGATAATAAAATGCATGATATATTTTATTTCAATAACCAACGTAATTTTATCTGAAAGAATAGATCATTAAAAAAAATATATATATATATAACTTACATGGGTTTTTTTTTCATTTGATTAGACTCGGTTTTTCGATTATCCACTATTTATACTAATAAATTATTAATAATGTTACATTTTTTTCAGATATATCACTTAAAAACTGGCATGAGATTTTCTTTTGTACTTCAGTGGATCGTAACACAGCGCATTGATTCATTCCGTAACTTGGGTAGCATTAAGATAACAATTGGTATCACACTGCAATCAACATGCAATTAAAGTAAATTTAATAGTGAAGTTGTGAAACCTTGACCCTTTACTTTCACAAAATTTAATTGGTAGTATTTTTGTGGTATTTAGATTATTTAGATGGGTCGAAATAAAAAGTGTGGCTGTCTTCGGATAAACTAATCGTAATTTATTTGTTTTTTTTTGTTTTTTTTTAAATGTATATATCACACAATGTCACAAATTATCATCTCTTGGAACTTCATGAGTATCGAAATAAGAATTTGGAAAACCTGTATGGAATCGTTTTAGCATCTGAACATTACGCAATGTTTTGTTATTCCTGATATCTTTTATTTATATATATATCATATCGATATGCATATCTTTCGTATACGTATACGATATATATTTAATTTAATAAATATTTAATTTAATTTAATTTAATAATTAAATTTAATATAGGTATTAAAGTATTAATGATAACGTTAACTTATACGTACGTAGTATATATTTATAGTATAATACTACTATTGAAATAATCTTTAATCAATCAATTTAAACCAATTTTTAATTTGATTACTGTATTAGGATGTAACTCTGGATGATATACTTTAAATACTTTAAATACTTTAAATAATAGAATAATTAAACAATATAGAATACATGATCAAGTAATGGTATTAAACAATATGATATATATTAAATGATATTTTCCATAAATTGCTCGCTATTCGTTCAAACTTTATATAACTGGTTAAGTAAAGAGTAACAAGATTCGGTTTTAACTCCGCATTTTATTATCTTTTCTTGAGTATTTGTGTAATCCGATCTTTTATCACTGGGGCTATATTTTAAAGAAATCCAAGATCCCCACACATTTGTTCTAGATAACGCCAATTCTTTTTAAAGTTTCAACTCTCCGAATACAATATATATGCTCGGGATACGAGAGTAACCAAGTTACCAGACCAGTTTAAAATTTCCTTTAAAGTTTTAGATTTTAAGTGTATATATTTAAGTAGGTACTTACACATACTATATTCATACTATATTGATATACACATACTATGTACAGTTACTATGTACAGTTACTATGTACAGATACTATATACACATACGATATACACATAGAATGTACACAAACAGATACTATGTACAGACAGATACTATGTACAGACACATATTATATATACAGATACATTATATACACATACTGTGCATACTATGTATATACTATGTACATACGTATGTAGGTAGCCCAATTACTAAATAAAGAGTGCACGTGTCGTCTATCGTATATTTGTTTCATTGGATATGATTTCTTTAAAGTTTCGGTTTTCATCGTATATTTGTTTGTACGATATTAACGATTGTTACCACTTTTTTGTGGAACAATAATTGCTATTTATAATATTTGTTGGTAAAACAATATTTATGGATGCTTGTGATCGTTCGTTCTTATCACTATTGATTATTGAATGTTAATCTTTGTTCGTTTCAGTTTTGTTAATCTTTCTTGGAAATAAATAGTTGAACTCAAATTGTTAAAATTGTTTCATTATTGTTCTTTTCTTTTGTAGTCATGTCGATAAAAAACAATAGAATTGACTTAGGTAACCTCCTGGGTAGGTGTTGTACCTTGTTAAATAATTTTTGATAGGCCACGAACATCATGAACGTAATGACTATCATGAACGAGGAGTAATGAAATGTCATGATCGTTCCTATACATATTTAAATTATATATATATATAT
The DNA here is from genome assembly GCA_910591915.1 of Cetraspora pellucida. Classification (NCBI taxonomy): domain Eukaryota; kingdom Fungi; phylum Glomeromycota; class Glomeromycetes; order Diversisporales; family Gigasporaceae; genus Cetraspora; species Cetraspora pellucida. The sequence continues at coordinate 6,174 of CAJVQA010001845.1, forward strand.
ATATATATTTCTTTTTTTGAAGTCACATTTGCTTAATAAACCTTAATTTTTATATCACACAAAAATACATTATAATTATTATTATGGTAAATCAAGTTACATATATACGTACGTACCAATACCGATACGTACATACTACGTACGTACATACGTACATACATACGTAGGTAGTTAGGTATACACGAAAGCTGTCTTTTTTTTTCTTAAGTTCTTCAGCCCAAAACAACCAAAGCAAAATTATGATATCATACATAACATGACATACATCAAGCAAGTTCTTTAACCTGTTCTATTACCATTATTTGTCTTAATTTTTGAACGCTAAACATAAATATATATCGATATATCGTTATGCGTAAATTCTAATAAAGGTGTTCAATTCTGCGTATTAATGTATTAATGCATTTTCTGCATTTTTTTCTGCATTTTTTTTCTGCATTTTTTGTGCGTTCTTTTATAATTATAACCTCCGATGATATTACTGTATTGCGATAATACGTATTTGATAATATTGGGAAATAGATTTGACAGGTAAAATGCAATAACATTGTATTTAAAAATTGACAGGTGAACAAACAACAAAGTAGGCGTATGATTTGGTAAGAATTCAAAGAACAATGGGTTTTTTCTATCATGAATTTACTATGAATTTACTATCATTCTACTATCATTTTATTTTACTATCATTTTAATTTTGGTTTATTATTTCCAAAAAAAATTCCTTTTTTATAGTTTGTGTTGTTTTGCATTTCAACCGAATGAAAACTGAATGAAATATCCTTTTTTTTTTTAATTTTTTCCTTTTCCAATCTAATTCATTCATCATCTTTTTCTTGGGTCCCATTTCTTTTTCCAAAGATCTTGCTTTAATGTTTTTTTTTCTCCTTCTATCATTCTCCTATCATGGTCATAAAGCATGCGCTTTTCATTGTAAAAGAGATCAAGATGATAAACTTCGTAGATGTGCTAGACAAAATTAAATCTACGCCTTTTTTTTTTTTTTTTTTTAATGCATATTTACAAGATTTAGAAGGTAATTATTGTTTTCGTGTCAAATGTAATTGAGATAAATTTTCATTTCTTAAATGTATACTATAAGTTGTGTTGCAGAGTTGTGTTGCAAAGTTGTGTTGCAAAGTTGTGTTGCAAAGTTGTGTTGCAAGTTGTGTCGTGAAATGTGTGTGAGAACTTTGAATTTGAAGGTCGGGAATTGAGAAATGAGGAGAAATTAGTTGGTCGGAAATGTCCATTCGTGTTATAACGCATTTACGCATTTACGTACACATTTACGCATACTACACATACTACGCATACAACTACGCATACAACTACGCATACAGCTACGCATACAACTACGCATACATAATAAAGTTTATCACAATCACCTACTATATTAATTTTGACATGTCACTTTTGTGTTTCGGAGAACAGCGGTAACACAAAAATTATATTGTGCAAAACGATCTAAAGGCGAATCATTAGTTGGACAAAATGCAAAGCATAGGCCCCAAAATAATTTATTACTGTCAAAAATGATCCTTTAACAATTTTCTATATATTTTGTATTAGAAGGGCTGACAAATTATAAAAATAATGATAAAGAATTATGAAGAAGGATAAAGAATGATAAAGAATGATAAAGAAATGTTAGTGAATACTGTATGTTCTTTATATATTTCATTATATACATTTCATTATATATATTTCATTGTATATTCTTCATTGTATACTCGATTGACTGATTGATTACATAAATAAATATAAAAAATCATGTATCGTTATGTATATTGTATATCATGATATTGATTATTGACTTCGTACGTAACAGATACTAACAGATGCTAACAGACGCTAACAGATTTTAACAGATTCTAACAGATTCTAACAGACACTAACAGATATTTCAGTAAAGTGAAGAAAATAGGTCAAATAATGGCCATTTTTAATATAACCTTATTTGGAATGATTTTTACAGCAAATAAAATTCTTTAGGTAAAACTACAAAAGAACAATAGTTCGATTAAAATTTTTATGGCACGCGAAAACAATAGTTGAGAATTGAACAGGATTATAAATAATTATAAGTCATTATCAATATTTAATGATATCTTTTACCTTTTGTTTATTCGCGTGTTTATAAATGCTCCGTGTATCATTATTAATAGAAGTTGTGCTAATCATATAATTGCCGTTATGCGTCAAAGATGTTGCAATTATAATAAATATAATGAATTATAATGTGTTACTTGTGTATAAATTTTGAAATCGGGAGCTCATGTTTATCCTTAATGTAACATTTACCCCAATGTTGATTGTATTTCAACGTATCATTTTTTTACTTGAAATTTTTGGTTGGGGGTGAAAAAGTATCATGGGATATTATAGGATATTGTAAGATATTATAGGATATTATAGATATTATAAGATATTAAGATATTAAAATATTGTTGACGATTGTACGAATTTATCACAAATGATCATAAATAATCACAATCACAAATAATCACAAATAATTACAAATAATTTTATCTTATTATCACTTATTTATTTATCAAATACTTTATAATATGATTTACTGTGCAAATTACTTGGAATTTAAAGGTATTCGGGTATATAAATAAATTAAATAAATAAATAAATAATATATATATGGTGGAGTAATGTTTTTTTTTCTCCTGTAACTGTCTCGAAATTTTTTTTTTCCTACTTTCAATATTTTTTCAATATTTTTCAATACTTTTTAAATTTCAATATTTTTCTGAATAATTTCTGTTAATTTCAAATACTTTGTTATTTTTCAGTTATTTTCAGATTACTTTCAAATCACTTTTCACCAGATTACTTTCAATTTACTTTCAATTTACTTTCAAATTATTTTCAGATTCAAAAAAAAAAAAAAAAAAACAAAAAAAAAATAATTTATTATTCATAGATATATATATATATAAACATACATATATCATCATCATTCATTCTCATTTCGTACCAATATGCATCTTCATGCGATAGAAACGAAAACTTTTCCTTTGATAAATCTTCCTTTTGACTTGATTGCAAATATTTTATCGTTCTTGATAAAACATCAAAATTCTAAAGTCCATGGTTCTAATCTTATATTTGTTAATCATTTATTTGCAAAAGCAGCGATACCATATGTTTGGTCACATTTATATCTTAAAGAACCATCTCAACGTAATATATTTAATATATTACAAACACCTCCTTCAAAACTCATGTTTAATTATCGAACCATGGTAAAAACTATTACTATTTGTCCTATCTCTATATCTAACATGAAATCTGGTGGTTTATTAAGAACATTAGAATTGGTTCAAAATATTCTTCCAAATATATCCGGTTTACACGTTGAAGATAGTTTGTCTTTTTGTCATGTCTGTCATGTTGGAAAAGAAGCTACTACTGAACAAGTGGCAGATTTAATTGCTATGAATCATTTGGACAAATTAATGTTAGATTCCGATCATTCTGCTTTTAATGATGATTTATTAGAAATTATTACCAAAGATTCTCATTTAAAACATATGTCGATAAATGGTTCAAATTTTACTGATGATGGTGTATTAAATCATGTCATACCAAATCTTAAAAATGATTTGGTAGAATTTTCGGCTGGTTTTGGTGGAATGAATCCTGTATCTTTAACTGGTAATTCTATCTTAGCTCTTCTTGAATATTGTCCAAATATAAGGAGAATGTCTTTGGATGGTGTAAATCTTAATGATTCAGATTTCGCTGTAGATTATTTACCTTCAAGTCAACTTGAACATCTTCATTTGGGCAAAACATGTCATCAAAATTTTACGACAAAAGGCCTTTTATCTTTATTAACTACTTGTAATAAGACTTTAATTTCGCTCGTATTGGACTTGGATCATTTATCTCAATCTGTACTTCAAGATATTATTATTCCTTTATTTCAACGTCAAAAATTACAAGAAATACATTTAGTTTCTGAATCATGGGCTGAATGGATCGCTTATTATCCTAGACCTAGATATGAACAAGAAGTTAAAGCAAAAGAAGCAATGTGGCGTTGGAAATTAAAAGCTTATTGGGGATTATCTGCCGACTTGATAAATTTGGTGGGTAAAAAGATTTCTACCCTAAAAGTTTTTAGCATTCTGGGCGAAAATCATTTAAAATCTTTTCCCAGATTTTGAGAAATTTATGAGTACACTATATCCCTTATTATTATATTATTATATATTATATTATTATATTATTATAGTATAGTATAGTATTATTATTATTTTTTTTTATCTCTTATTTTATATATATTATTATTATTATATTATTATTATTACTTGGTTGGTTTCTTTTTGGAACGAACGTAAAAAAAAGAACATTATATCATATATTCTATATATATTATATTATATTTTATATATTTTCATTTTTTTTTTTATTCCCCCCAAAAGTTTTTTATATTATAATTCTTAATATCTATGCATTCAAAAAATGAACCTTTTTTTTTTCTTTTGTAAATATTTTTTTTTTTATACACCAAAATCATGTTAGCTTTTTCTTTTTTTTTTCATTATATTGTTAGATAGTTTTTTTTGTCATTCAAAAAAAAAAAAAAAATTCATTTCAGTATTAGGTTTAGGATTATTAGGAATAGACATTTTATTAAAGGAAATTGTTATTCGAATGTTTAAAATTTGAAAGTAGGTTTTTTTTTTTTTTTTATTAAAGTCTTTTTTTATTAAAGTCTTTCGTGGAATGTTCTTTAGTTTCACGGTATAAATAATCAGTGCTCAATGAATTATAAATTTTCAAATGTATGTCTAGTGCTTTTAAAATCATATTAGAGAATAAGAGAATAATAGAGTTATAATGCTTTACAATTGCTACAGTATATGTAGTAGAAGTATATATAAAAGTATAAAATATATGAGTGTCGGCAAAAGAAATATACACATTTAACGTTAACCGTTTAAATATAGCCTACATATAAATGTGTATGTTTTCTTTCATATTTAAACTTTGGCTAAACTCATGATTATTGCAACCTTTCATATGACTTCATCATATTAAAACTAGTAAGTATCAACATTTGGCCACATTAGGTCAATGACCGGTTCTAATTTATCTTACAACCAGATTTCTTCCACTTTGTATGCTGATATCAATACAATAATCTCACAGCCTCATCATTACAAATTATTACAAATGTTTCCCCCGCATATTTTGAAATTCAAAAGTCTTGTATCAATTTTTACTTTTATTGTTACCGCTACATTTTGTTTTTTTTTTGTATCACTAAATGGAATATAAATTGTATATATTTATATATTTATATATTAATATATTATTAAATTATTACATGGGTTATTCATTATTGATTATCTTGCTTATAAGTATTGAAAATCATGATAATGCAATTTTTTTTAATCATAAGATCGTGATTACCAAATGATTGCGGCCCGGTTTTCTTAAATGTATTACTATGCGACATTTTATATATACTATAAATTTATTGGAAAACTGCGAGTTTATCTCTTTTTGGATGAAACAAGTATGGGGAGAAATATGCTAGTCTCCTTTACTTTTTTAGGAATCAAAAAAAAAAAAAAAAAAAATGGAGTAACGGTAAGTTAGGTGATAAGTGATTATTTAATGTTATATGATATTATTTTACCGATCTTATTTTTATTTTATTTTATTAATGCTGTTTTATTGATTGATGCTTTTTTTATTGATTGATGCTGTTTTATGCTGTTTTATTGATGCTGTGCCACAATTACTACTTGGCTTCTCTGCTACGTACGTATGTATACTGCGAAATACCCCATTATTCATCTTATTCATCTTATTCATCTTATTCATTTTATACATATAATTCATATTATTATATAATTCATATTATCCATATAATTCATGTTATTCATCTAATTCATATATTTATTTATTTTCTTTCATGTTTAATGCTTTACGTAATTCCTACGTATTTTATTTATTCATTGTTATTTAATTTTATACAAATTTCATTATTACTTATTTACTTGATCTTGTGAATCCTGTTTCCTGTTCGTTACTCTCTTACATAAGAAAACTTTATAATTATTATTACCCCAGAATTTACTGCGGTGATCTTTATTTTTGCATTAAAAATTTAATGATAAAAAAAATATACTCGGTTTTTTTCAGTTTTTTTTTTAAAGTATAGAGTAAATAGATCAACATGTAAAGTTGTTTAAATTAGTCGCCGGAATCTAGAACCTCGGAGCTACGAATCAATTATATATTCAATTATATATTCATTATTATTAGTTAATCTACTATCTTAATTCCAATTTTATATTACAATGCTGTGCTATGCGTGATGCCGTCAAATGGAATGATGGGTTGTCAATTTTGTGTTTCTCACATTAGAAAAAAAAAGGTATTCCATTCATTCATAAAAGCATCTGATCTAATATAGAAATAATTAACAAAATATAAATGTGCATACATACATAATATGCTAAGTCTTTTTTGTAAATTTTGTGTTTGGTATCATTACATTTCAAACCGCATTTTTTACCCCATCATTTATTTACATAATTTACATAATATATCGATACATATACATATACACATATATATACGTATACATATCATATATATATATATATGTATTGCAAATCTTTTACCAGAAATTTTTTCAAATTTTTCTAATATTTCATTCAATCATAAAAGGTTCGTAATTGAATGTGAATCTGTCAATTAATAATTGGACGACTTTTATATGCATTCAAGATATTAAATGATTAACACGTCAAAAGAAAACAAATATTAGAAGATCATTGAACCTCCAATATTATTTACATATTAGTGTACTACATATCTTGTATCATATAATGAAAAGACTAGGCAATCTTCTTTTTAATTCGAACTAGTAGAATCCCTTGTACAACTCACCTGTTAAATGTATTCGCTCTTTGAATGACTTTTGATCATGTAAAAATCTTTTTCCATATTACATAACTAATTTTTCTAACTTTTATAAATTTTAATATTACTTTCTATTCCGTATTTTTATGCATTATTTAAACCTATTTGGTGTTATACGTCCACTTATACGTACGTACGTTACGTACGTTTTCTGATCGCAAATTATATACTAGAATTTGATTGGTGCAAGTTACTCTATCAACTTTTACGTTAAACTAATTATATTAATTTTTTTTTTAAGTTTACCCAAATTTGTACCTCAATTGGAATTTCAAATCTTTGCTTGGCCTAAATTAAGTTGTTTAGTTGGCCCATTTAAGCAAGATTTATACTATTGATATGCATTTTATAATGTGGTCAACTTTTTTTCTAATTGGTAAAATTATTTAAACAATTGTCTACATAGGCTTCTTTTTTTTTTTTTAAAGAACTCAACCCATTTTCATTAAATTAATTTAAACCCGTTTAAAATGTACATATGGCTTTAAAGGAATAAATCTCAGTGATCATCTTTACTTAAAAATAATTACTTTTCTATATACTGTATTATTATTATGTATTAAATGTTTAGTATAAGTTTGATAGATAAGTGCTTTATATAAATAATAACGACCTTAATTTTGAAAGTTAAATCTTGGATAAAAATAAATATAGTAATTATGAACGATGTTGTTTAATCAATTTACTAAAAGGTTACTAATAAATAAATTTAAAATATGTATAGTATATAATTTTTGTCTAATCCAAATTTGATAAAAAAAATTTAATTTATAATGTTTTTTTAAAAAATATATATTTATAAATAAAATTTTAAATACGTATTAGTACTCTTGAAATTGAATTCAATTACAAATTACATCTGAACATCTTTAATTTACCAATATTGCTCTTTATGAATTCAATGCATTTAATGATCTTGTAATCTCTAAATTCTTTTGTTTTATGTTGCAAAAATATTTTAAATTTAAAATATAATTATGTTAGTATTATATAAGCAGTCTTTGACTTGATCTGTTGCTTATTTCTTAATATCATGTTTAAAGATTTAAATTTTAAGTAATAGAATAATTTTATAATTCTTGTATAACTATTAAGCTAACTGATAATAATACTTATTGATCAAATTATAAATTTGTTATATAATTTATAACATTTTTTCAATTAAAATATATTTTTTTTGTTTATTTTTTTCAAACCAAAATTTTTATTATTTTATAATTTATTATATTTTTTAAAAATCTAAATATTTTATTAAATTTTTGTTATTTTACTTAATAACTTATTTATTAAAGTTATAGTTAGTTATAAATATATAAATATATAAATTAAGTCAAATTACTTATTTTCAAATATCCTTTTGATTATTAATACTGTTTTTTTTTTATCTTAAGCAGTCATGCTAGTATTTTATTAAAATTTTTGAAATTACTTTTGCAATTATATAAATATATCTAATAACTAAGTTTAGCATTACCTAGTTACCCTAAAGGTACCTAAGTGCAATCTGTTATATTATTTTAAACAAAAGTAGACTGTTTGTCTAACTACTTAAAGTTCATAATAGAAGAATTTTTCTCTTTCTATAACAAGTCTCAACATTGTTTTTCTAGTTTCTTTTTTGATTCTTTTTTCTTTCTCTTTTGCTTGCTTCTTTTTTTCTTCAATTTTTTGTTAATTTGCCTTTCTTTTTTTCTTGATTTTTTTTTTTATATTTTTTATTTTCATTTTGCTTATTATGCTTTCATTTTTCTTTTGTTTGTTGATTTTTTTATATTGTATTCTCTAAACTTGTTCATAGAAAGTATTTTATATTGTTTTTGTTATGGTATTTGCAAACTGCTATTTTGTCTTTGTATTTAAAATTTGTGCTAAGCTGTTTTGTATTTTTTTGATATTAAAGTTTTAATTAATGCTTTTTTTATTTTTATTTTTTCTGATTCTACTTTTTAAAAAGTGTTGTTATAGTATATATAAAGGAATGTAAGACTTTTCTTCTTCTTTTAGTTTCTTTCAGACTGTCATAATAATTACTTTTTGGATTTATTTTTAAAGATTTGTTTGTCTCTTATATGATGTTAAGTATAATTATATTTCTTTTACTTTATTTTAATATACCTAACATTCTGTTATTGTATATATATCTGAGTTTTTTCTGTTAAGTTCTTTTAAAATTAAAAGCTTGTCTATTATATATTTTATAAGTACACATTTTCTTGTATTACTTTTTCTTATTATGTAATATACTTTTTTAATTGTTTTTAACCTTTTTTAAAATTGTATTTAGTCATAAATCATAATTTGTTTTTGGTTTTAACTTTTTAATTATTTTTATTTTTTTTATTTTGTTTCTAGTCTTGTATTTGTTATCTATTTGTATAACAGTTTTGCTAATATATTAGTTTAGTTGTTTTCCTACTCTAAACAGTACTCTATCTTTTTACAACTAATTTTTTCTATCTATATTATTTTTTTATTTATTATTCTATTATATAATAAATTATTATTATTTTATTATTATTATTATTATTATTATTGTTTTATTATTATTATTATTTAATATTAGTTATTTTATTGTATTAGTATTAGTAGTAGTTACTAAAACTTTTCAGTTGTTTAGTAATTACTTAGTTACTTAGTCACTTAATTACTTAGTCACTTAGTTGCTTAGTTGCTTAGTAATTAATCACTTAATAATCATTAATTATTAGTTGCTAGAATCTTCTAATTACTTAGTAATTATTTAGTCACTTAGTTACTTAGTTACTTAGTCACTTAATATTTAGTTACTTAGTTGCTTAGTCATTTAGTAACTTGGTTACTTAGTTGCTTAGCTTACAAATATATAAACTCTGCTAAATTTCTCAAGTTTGATTAAACAATAACTACTTCTTTTTTTTTTAACATTATAAACACATTTTGGAATTTTCTAGAAACAGAAACTTAAAGATAGTCCTTTTTATTATTACTTTAATAATTAGCTTTTGATTATAAACTGTATTGATACCCATCTTCTAGAGTAATTTCTACAGACAAGGTTTATCTTTTCTTAGTAAAATAAAGTAAAGTTATTAGTATTGGATTACCTTTCCTGAACTGTCTTAAAAAAGAGTATAGTTTCTTAACAATGTCTAACAAAAACTATATATCTCTTTTAGACATCATATATATCTATAAGAGATTTCTATACTATGTCATTATTATAGTATAAAAATTAAGAAGGCTTTTACCTATAATATTTAATGCCTTCTGGTAGAAAAATTAAATTTTTTTAAAAAAATAAGTTGCTTTAGATAAGGCATTCTTAAATGTATTAGAAAAGTTATTCTGGCAAGAGATATAAATAAATATTAGTTATTTTGACAAAAGACTCAGACAAGTATTAGTTATCTTAACAAGAGATCTAAACAAGTATTAGTTATTTTAACAAGAGACCTGAATGAGTATTAGTTATCTTAGCAAAGTCTTAAACATATAAACACCTCTTCTTTTATAGTTTATATTACTGCTAAACTTTATAATAAGAATATTCAAAACTATTAACAAATACATCTAACTGAATCTTATCTTGCAGTAAACATATTTCAAATATAGCATTTAGATTTATCTTGTCTTTAGTGTTACTTTTCTCAATGTATTAGCCCTTACTTATATTTTGAACAATTTTGAACTTAGTACAGAACCAACTTAGCAGCTTAACATCCTTCTTCCCAAATTCAGAATAACTTTATCATTCTTACTACTCCATATTCAGATCAAATTACATTTCACCTTTGTATTCGAGATATTATTTTTAGCTGTTAATACTAACAAGATATTGGTAATTCTTTTTTTTTAGTTTTCAAGAATGATCTTGCCTATATGTCTTTTTATTATTAGCTATATAAGATTACATATTATATATAGCATATATCAATGAAAGTACAACTAGTCATATGTATAACTTTAGTCATTATCTAATTAAGGGTTTCACCTATAGGTTACTCACTAGATGCTATATCTGAGACCCACCTGTAAGTCCCCTATTTAAACTTTCTGATTTTTAACACTTACTGTATATATATACAATGTATATTACTAAGTACTGTAACAGAACAGATTAGAGCTATCTAATTACTATTTATATCTAAGTACCATCTTATTAGATGTTACTAAGTATCCATAGTCCTTCAAATTTACCCTCAATGCAAACTTACTAAGTATGATACCAAGATTACCCTTTAGATTTGTCTAATTTTAGTAGATCTCATATTTACTAGAACTGGTTTTGATGCCAGAAGTGTTCGAATTTTAGTAAGTCTATTCCTTTTTCATAGTTTTCTTTTATGTTCACTGTATTATCTGCTAGTATGCCTTCTCTCTATTTTTGATATATTCATTACTTCTCTCATATTAAATACCAACTTTTCATATTAGAAAACTTCTTTTTAGGAACTTTCTTATATACTAATCTTCTAATCACATGGACTTAGCCACAGGGCTTTGCATACATTCATAAATTACAGAGTTTTGCCTTCAGCTAGAATTGAACCATTGACCTTGTCTGTGAAGGGAGAAGTGCTAAACCACTAAACTATGAAACTCCATTTCTATATTGGTGATTTTAAAACAATAGCCATAGCTCTAGTTAGAAGATATACTAATTTTTTTTAACTTTTTATCTTACCTTTGAATACCAAAACACCCTTAATCTTCATCTTAACACTCCTCTAAGTTTTAGTTTTAAAGAATTAGGAGAATTTAGTCAACATCTTAAAATTTTAAAAAGTTCTATTCTACTACCTACTACTAATTATAATATTACTCTTTTAGATAATATTTTATTTTTATATAACCCAAAAGATAGTTTAGTTCCTTATAGTAAATTAGTTACATCTACTAAACTTTTTAAAAGTCATTATATTTCTCTTTGGTCTTCACAAATTCTTCTATTAATTACTAACAATTTAGAAACAGAAGAATATATCACTGCTTTTGTAAACCTTATAGAAACCTTTAGCTCATATTATACTCCTTTTAATTTATTTCAACAACAGCCCTTTTGAAGAAAATTCTTATTTTTTACTCCTATCTTAACTTATTCTTTCTCATCCTTAATCTATTGTTGTTTAATTTTGGCTATTGTTGTCTAATCTCAACCTATTCTTTATCAATCTCAACTTCTTTTTTTACTTTCACCTATTCTTAATAATCTTCCTAATCTATCTGTTAATATAACAGAACAAGCTTTACAAGACCAAGCACTATTTGACAGCTTCTGGCATACATACTATTAACTACAACTATATATCAATACCCAATAGTACAACTTTATTTACTCTGCTGCACAAGCTATAACTAATCTTACTACTGCTTTGAATAGAAGTAAAAGAGCTTTTCTGAAAGCTAACTTCTTTTATAGTAATAAAACTTATGATTCAAAACAATAGCTTGAAGATTTTTAAAGAGCTGCTATTGCTAACAAATAGAATGCTGCTTAAAAATTAGAACTTATTTTTGTGAACTTAAAAGAAATTATATTAGATTGGTGACAAAGTCTTCACTCTGCCTCAAATGCTTTTGATAATAATGATAACCAAAACAGAAGCTTTAAACATCTTTTTAGAACTTGCTTCCATATACTAAAACAAAAAGCTATTTGGCAAAAACAGCTTTTTAATATCAAACAAGGCTTAAACATAGTAAATGCATATGTTAATAGATTTAAAAAGTTAAAAAAATAAGTTAACTCTAGTGATGCCTTTCTTGCAGATTTTACTAAACAATTATTTATTTAAAAACTATATTCTAAATTTTCTATTAATATGCAAACTAGTAAATCTGCTAATCTAAATGCTGCTATTACTACTGCAAAGCAATAAGAAACTGAACATGTAATAGTTACTAATATTACTACAGAAACAGACTAAACTATTAAACAACTAACAGACCAAATTGTTAATCTTAGTATTAACTTAGTATAACAATAGCAACTACCTCAACCTTAATTTACTAAATATGTAGCTATATCTAATACTAACATGCTTCAAGCTAAAAATTTATGCCACTATCACTACTATGAACATACAGAACATTTTATTGCTAAATGTAGAATCAAATAAGCTGAACAATAATTTAATTAAAGAGACAATTATAGAAGAAATTATAGATGCAATCAAAGATCTTATTCTCGAAGTTATAATAGATCCTATTATTAAAACCCTTTTAAAAAAAGAAAAAACTCTAGAAAAAGAAGCAGATACTCAAACTCTTATAATAATAATAAAAGATAAACTAGTTTCTACTTACTCTTATCCTATTATAAAGATGTTAACTACCTTGGCCATGAAGATTTCCTTCTGTTACAATACTAAAAACATAGAAACAGTTTCTTGACAATCCTTCTATTTGTATAGCTATGTCTGCATATCTGTATAAAGAAGCTAAAATGCTAACCTAGTTCAATTATCTACCTATACTACTTTTGTAAAATGCAACATCCAACTTAAAAACAGACACTACCAAGCTATTATCAATAGTAGTGCTGCTATTAGTATAATTACTCATCAGATTGTCAAAGAATTAGAACTCAAAATTGAACAAATCTCTACTAGCCTAATTGTTATAGTAACTGATATTTCTATATGCCCTTTAGAAATTATTAAAGACCTCTTTGTAAAAATTGAAAAAATAATTATTTCAATTAATGTTGAAGTAGTTTTTACTACTTCTTACTTCTGTTTTCTTGGTAATAACTAGTTCAAAAAAGTTGGTGCCAATTATAACTAGAAGAATAATTGTTATTTATTCAAATAAAATAACAAAAAGGTTTTAATACCAATGATCTATAAAAGTAACTATGCTTTATTTGCCCAACTAACAGTAACAGATCCAAAAGAGCTTAACCTTTATAAGCAAGAATTTCTTACTTCTTATGAAGCATACATTGTTTAACTTATCTTAGAAACAGATAATGAAAAATAAATCATCTATTAATCTTAATAATAAACCCAAACTGTTTCAACTTATGTTTGTATCAACTGTAAATCCTTTGACCAACTTTTTGCTAACTGTTATCAAAATACTTGCAATTAATATTACTATAAAGGTCATATTGCTATTTACTGCCAACTACAAGTTTCTTAAAGAAAAACTTGCAAGAACTACCAAAGCTTTAAACACTTCTATTAACAATATTCAAAAAATATTTGTTATAAATGCAACTCAATAGGACATATTGCTGTTAATTATTCCTTAGCTGCTCTTAAGTACCAGAATTAGACTTATCAATATGAATGCAATCTTAATAAAGTTGAAGCCCAAAAACAATACTATCATAGCAATTATCACATTCACTATTGCTGCTATTGCAAGAACTCTCAAAGACTAGAAACTCTATAAAAATTAAATAAAGTTCTTGTTTATAAAGGTTGCTGTATTGACTGTACTGACTTCTACCAAAGTCTTGATCATAATAATTCTAGAAGCCAGTATTATTACATCCAAGATGATGAATATAGAACCTTGATCAAATGCAAATTATGCAAATATAATGAACCAAAAACAAAATGTATAATTTAAAAAATATTATAGAGAAACTATAGTTTTGTAAACTCAAATATTTATATGTTTACAAAGCTAATACAGATGTTTTTTACAACTTTAACTATAATCTGTAGACTCAAATTAGACATTATATTGAGTTAACTAGAAGTGCTAAATCTTAGTATAAAATAAATTAAACTTATATATTCTATTTTGTTAAAGTTTATTTGCAAAAAACAGAACTTATTATTACTAAAGCATTGGAACTTCAAGTAAATAATCAAATTAATTAATCCTGAATATATGAAGAAATAGATCTTATTTTATAAGCTAAACAAGCTGTTCTTAATAATAAAAAAGAGCAACTTTTTTAACAAAGTTTGGCTAAGTCATTTGATATTAGCTATCCAGAATTTGATCATTGGCTTGCTATTGCTAATCTTTGTTAACAGTTTAGTACTTCTGTTGATCTTTGCAAAAAATGCTTATATACTAAATATTAAGATAAGTTAGATGCTTATCAAGAATATTGTCAGAACTATGCTTCTCTATTTGTTCTAATTTATAAACCTCTTATACCAGAACCAGTAGACTCTTTGTCAAACTCCAACAAAGCAACTTTACCAAAATTAGATCTTTTTTAACTACAAGTTGCATAACTATAACAACAAATCAAAACTCAGAATTAACTTATTTTAAGCTTTAACAAAAAATAAAAAAGTTAGAAAAATTTATTCAGACTCTTCTACAAGTATTTTAACAGGATGCCTAAACTATTTAACAATAATATATCTTTTTTGCTCAAAAATAGAAAAAGTTAAACTTTTAAATCATTTTAGATAGGATAAAAAACTACCTGTTAAACTAGACAATATATATCAAGTTTTTACAATAGACATTATGATCTCTTATAAAGAATATAATATTAGCCTAGAACCATCTAAATTGAATATTAAATCTTTAGATGCTAAAAAAGACAAACAATTTAGCCAGCTGCTGATAGAGTTCTTAGATCTTTTTGCATAAAATACAACAAAATTAGAATATACTAATCTTATAACTTATTAAATCTATATAGAAGAAGAACCTCTTATTCAATTTTAACTTTAATTTTCTTCATCAACAGAACAGATATTTATTAAAAAAGAAATTTAATGAATGCTTAATAGTAAACTTATTTGACACTCTTTTAGCTCTTGGATCTTACTAATTATATTAGTTTAAAAGAAAAATAGCAAATTATAATTTTGTGTTAATTATTATAAACTTAATAGTATTACTAAAAAAAATGTCTATTTCTTATCTTACATTGATGAAATGCTTAATATCTTAAAAAAATTCAAGTAGTTCTCTATATATGACCTTACAAGTAGATATTGGCAAGTTGCTATGCATCTTATAAACAGTGAAAAGACTGCTTTTGTTACTTAATATAGTATTTACAAGTTTAATATAATGTTCTTTAAACTATATAATACATCTGCAACCTTTTAACAATTAATAGATAGAGTATACCAAGACATTGCATAGAAATTTGTAATAGTCTATCTTGATAATATTATAGTATACTCTAAGACTTTTAATAAACATTTAGAATATTTATAACAAACTTTTATTAGAATCAGAAAAGCTAATTTATAATTAAATTTAGAAAAATATAATTTTTAAATGCAAAGTTTACTATTTCTAAAATATATAGTTACCTTTATTAGAATAATATCTGATTCTTAAAAGATAAAAACTGTCTAGAAGATTCAACCACCTAGCAATGTAATTCAACTATGCTCATTCTTAGAACTAGTAGATTACTACTAACAGTTTATTTATAACTTTTCTAAAGTAGCACAGCTTTTAAATTAGCTATTATGCAAAAAAACCTCTTATATATGAGATGAACTACAACAAAAAGCTTTGAAGAATTAAAATAGAGACTTATTACAATCTTTATATTAAAGTATTCTGACTTTGATAGACTTTTTATTTTAGCTATCAATGCTTCCTATCATGGATTCAAAGCTACTCTTAGCCAATTGAATAAAAACAAGAAAGAACATCCTATAGCTTATGCAAGTAAAAGCTTAACCAAAAGAGAGAAGTCAACTATAGTATTACTGAACTTAAATATGCTGCTATTGTATAGGCTATTGAACATTTTTACAAATATCTTGAAACTGCCAAATTCATTCCAATTACAGACCACTCTGCTCTTAAATAGTTACAGTTTGCTAAACCTAAAAAATGCTTAGAAAGATGAATTCTAAAACTTTAGTCTTATAACTCTAAAATTATTTATAAATCAGAAAGAGTTTACTCTAATATAGATGTCTTATCTCAACTTCAAACACAGATATTATACTAAAACTCTTTCTCATGAATTTTGACTTCTATTATAATTTATATAATTATATAGAATTAGACAAGTTACTTAACTCTTTATCACAAAAACAGATTAAACAGATACAACATTATGCTAGACATTTTATTACTAAAAAAGGACTATTATATAAGAAAAACAAAAAGAACCCTTAATACTCTTTTTATATTATTAAATAGAATGAAGTAAAATCTGTTCTGTATATAATGTATAAGCATTTTACTACAGAACACTTAGGAACAGATGCTATATATTATAAAATAGCTAAATAAAATTATTAAAACAAAATGTATTAAGATGTATAAGAATATATTAAAATATATAAAGAATACCAAAAAAGACTAAAAGGCAAATGAACTAAATCTTTTCATCTTATCCAAATAGAATAAACCTTTAAATAAATTAGAATTAACTTAGTAGAACTCTTACCAATTACTAAATAAAATAATCAATATATTATTGTTGCTACTGACTATTTAACAAAATAGCCAAAAGCTTATACTAAAGCTTAGTTTATTTTTGAAAAAATTATTTGTTAACATAGAACACCAAAGATTATTCTTTCTAATCAAAGAAGAAATTTTATTAGTGAAACTGTTCACATTTTATATGAAAAGTTTCTTATTAAATATAAGTTCTTTTCATTATACTACTCACAAACAAATAAAATAGTTGAATATTTTAACTAGCCTTTATAAGAATTACTTACTAAAAGAAAAAAAGATGATAACTAGAATCTATATATATCTGCTATATTGCTTGCTTATTGAACAAAAAAGCATACTACAACTAGATATGAAGGTGAGTTAGTAAAAAAGAAACAAATCATTTTTAGTAAAATTTTTTTAATTTTTAAATTTAAATAACTTAACAACTATTTAATCAAATTT
>CAJVQA010001846.1:0-23915 GCA_910591915.1 Cetraspora pellucida
CAATAATAATTTCTTTATTGTGATATGAAAGTAACCAAAGTTTAGATTTTGTGAGTTTTTTAGATGTATTAATAGTAATATTAATATATTATAATTTCTAGTTATGCATATTAATATTATATAATAGTTATACACAATTAGTTTTATACTAATATTAGCATATTTAGATTATAAAGTTTAAAATCATCATAATTGAATACTTTATAAAATTTTAAAAAAATATTAAAAAGATAATATTAATCAAAGGTTGGATAACTTATAAGTCAATAGCAATTAGTTGCACTTTTAGGTTTCTAATCGAAAGGTTACTAATTCAAGTTATATTAAAAATCAAAAACTGTATTAGAATCATAACTGAAGTTTGGTTATAAACTTTTATAAAATATCTTATGATAGATAAATATGAAATAAAAATACTTTTCAGTTAAAAAACAAGAAACTTATAAAAAAAAACTGTCCTAGTAAAATTCTCTAATTGTAATTAGATTATTTAAATATCTTAAATAAAAAAACTTAGGACTAATAATCATGCATATTAGTTAGCAAATTAAATTGTAAATTAATAATTATATACTATATATTAATAAATTTATACAAAAAATTGTAAATTTTTTTTAGTAAAATTATTGTAATGCAATTTTAAAATTTATTATAAATATTTTTAAGTATTTTATATATAATTTATTATTTAATAATAAAAATATTTGTTATTTATTTATTAAAAATACATTATTATTCAAGTAAAAGTATTTAATAAAAAAATATATATATTATAATTTATAAAGTTTTTTGTTTGTTTTAACAAAATTTTCAGTACTATTATGTTATTTATCACTTCTGCAGTATTAAAAACATTTTTGTTTATATTTTTAATATTTTTATTTATAAATTTCTTTTTATCTAAATTTTTTATTATATTTATTTTTATTCTTTTAATATTACTTTTAATTATATTATATAAATAACTAAACATATTATATACTTAAGAATAGAGTTATATAGATTATTTTTATAAAGTTATATTAAAATTTTTATCTAAATTTAATATATGTTACTAATAAAACTTTTTATTTTTTAATTATTTAATAAAAAATTTTATAATAATAATAATTTTTTTTTTTATAGTTAAAGTTTTTTCTTGGAGATGTGATATTTTTATTCAAGTATATTAGAACATAACATGCCACCAGGGGCTCACCTTTCATTGAAGGGTACAACTAGTCACATATGCACTTTTGGTATCTAATTTAAGTAGTTTGCTTACATATTGCTATATAAGTTCTACACTAGTTGCCATATCTGCAAGATGACTAGAAGTCTTGCCAATTTAAATCCTTTGCATATGCAATCCTTCTTGTATCACAAGAACATCTCAAGGCTACACCAATACAAGTTTCTAATGCTGTTTATTACTCTTAGGACTACTTTATCCTCAACAGGAAACTTACTAAGCCTTTTATGTCCTACACATACAGACCTAGTTTTATGCAACATGCTATAGTTATCTAACATTTGCAGTTACAGAAGTTACCTGTTTAACCACTACATTACACTATTTCTACTCTTGTAAAGTTTACTAGAACCCTAGTATCTGTCTTTCTAGCATCTTCTTTATCATCTTTTACTAGCTGCAACTTGGAACTGGCAGTCTCTTCCAGACTACCAATTCAGATGGCCCAATATAGTATACTTCTGTATTCTTTTCCTCTGGCAAATTCAGTGACCTGGTTGGTTATATGCTCCTCTACACATATTTGATGTCTGGTTTAATCTTTAGTTTTTATGAAAGTGTTTCTTAGGCTTCAACCAGTTTGATGATATTGTCAAAAGTTTATACTACCTCTTTATTTGGAAATTTTTAAGTAGGTTTCTGTTGTTTCAATTCCTTAGTTTTCTACACCTGGTGGTCTTATCATGGGTTTGCACTGAAGTCTTATGTAATATCAGTTATACATTTCTCTATATATGCATAATATTATACTTTGCATAAATGTCCCAAGCTCCCAATGTTAGTAAAACCTGACTTGGTATACCTGAGTTATAGCTACATGAGGCCAACCAATTAACAGAAGACAGTTACTATAATGCAGATATAATTTCCAAATTTTGTCGTAAGTAGAATTTGAACCTTAGACTTGCTACTTGGAGAATAACAACCTAACTACTACACTAGGATTACTATTCTAATTTTATAATATTATAAATAAAATTATTTATTTATTATAGTATAATTTTGAAATATTGTATTATTTTAAAAAAATATACTTGTATATATTATAAAGTTTACTTAATAGATTAAAATTTACTTAGGTAGTACAAAAATAAAAAATTTGATTGATTAATTTATATAAACTTATTAGTTAATTTTATTCTATAATTTTATATTTTAATATTTAAAATTTATAGCTTAATAAGTTTTTAACATATTCTAATAATTTTACTATCATTAAAATTAGAAAGACCTATTCTATAACTTTTATTTAATAATTAAAATTAATTTACTTAATATAATTTTTTATAAAATTAAATATAAAAAAAATTACTATTAGATTTATATATAATTTTAAAATACTATTCTCTATTTTTAAAGTTACATTTTTATAAATAATATTTATAATAACTATATTTATATATAAAAGCATTATTATTATTCAAGTAGTTAGTATAGTTAATACAATTATAATATAAATAGTTATATAAAATATTAGCAAATAGTTTTTAGAAGTAATAAAATTTTTTAAAAAATAGTAATTAGTTATTTGGTATTTAGTTATTTTAAAATCTAATAATAGCAGTTTATAGAAGTTATATTATTATCAGATAAGTTAATAATCAAAGAATACAAATAATATATTTTATAAATATTTATAAAAATCTCCAGAAGCAAAATAATATATTTTTAAAAAAGTATATAATTTTTTTAGTTGTTATTATTTTGATTCTAAAATATAAAGTACTTTTTTTTTATAATTAATTTGTTATAAAAATCTTGATTATACATTATTATATAATATTATAAATAGTTTTTATAAAATAATTACTTAAAAATTCAAAATAATTAGTAATAATATTCATTATTTTATAATTAATATTTATTTAAAAAAATATTAAAAAAATATCAAAAAAGAATATTTATAATTTTTTTGATTAATCAAAGAAATAGCAAAAAGAATATTTATAATTTTTTTGATCAAATCAAAGAAATAAATTATATTAGCAATATATATAAGTTTTTTTATATATTGTTTAATTTTTTTTAATAATAAGTTGTATAAAATCAAGAACTAAAAAAATTAAATTATTTAAAAATTAATTAAATAAAATATTTTAAAATTTTATAGATATAATTAAATTTTAAATAAATATGTTAGATATATATAAGTTTTTTTTTGTAAAAGATCATACTTGTAGTGATACTTTATTAACTTTATATCAGGTTAGTTATTATACTATTTTTACAGAGATGAGAGTACAGCTAGTCATGCATGCAACTTTTGGTTGCCTATTTGAGTAGTTCACTCTAAGGTTCTACACTAGATGCCATACCTATAACCTACTAAGAGATTATTTATTTAAACCTTCTGATCATCCATCCTGTTATATTAAAATCCTCAACTTACCTCTTATATATACCTAACCAGTATACTGTCTGAGCAGTATAATTACCTATTCTTTTTGTACTGGTTCTCAGGCCATTACACATTTCAGAATATGTCACCTGCCAGTAAGATATAGAGGCCCTCTGTTGTTAACTATCTACCTACTTTTAGAATACTAATACAGGCTACCCTTACAGAGTTCACTCAGATCCTAGTACTGACTTCACAGCATATCTTTAGTACTTTTAGTATACCACTGCTTTGAACCCAAACTCCCAATTCAGATAGTCCAGAAGAACTATAACCTGTTCTTGGCATATTGAGGCTGATCTAATATTCTTTTTCTTTAGTCTAAAATCTAGCAGCCTGGTTGGTGGTACCCTTATCTGAAGTTCTTGCCTGCCCAAATCCTTCACATTGGTATCTATTTTTTAGGTCTAGCCTTTACTGTAGTATCATTGAAGATTTGTGTTACCTCTCTCTTGGAATTTCTAAGTAGGCTTCAGCTTCTTAGTTCTACAGATTTATATGGCCTGAAGACTTATTTTAAGTTTGTATCATCTGGTACTGGTTTGTATTCCTTGGTGTAACAGGTTATACAGATGCCCCAAATCTGCCAGTCATGCTGGTGTGACCATAGTTACAGGTATTTTATCTCAACTGATTAACAGAATGCCATCACTGTAATACTGTCTATATATTATATAAGTGATTATCCAAATTTCGCTATCAGTGGGTTTTGAACTTACAATCTACTACTTGGGAATATGACAACTTATCCATTTCACTAAGTCATCACACCCTGTTAGATATATTAAACTATATTATATATATAAAATAAAAAATTAAATTAATTCTCTAAAAATATAACTTTTTATTAAAACTTTTCTTTTTATTAAAATTTTTTCTTTATAAAAATTATTAAATAAAAATGAATTTTTATTATAAACAAGTTTATAAATATTAAGAAAATATAAAAAACTTATAATAAACAAATAATATAATAAATAAAAAATAATTTTATTATTAAAAAATAAGTTTACTAAAATGCACCATTGATGTTAAACACCATAGTTGTCATATCTTAAAAATGTATTAGCTAACATATCTTAGGAATATTAATTAAAAATGTTTAGAACCTTAAAAAACTATAATCTAACTAAAATTTAGTCTTTATTTCTAACCTCTATCTTACTTTGTAGCTGTGTTCTAACCTTAAATTTTAGCAAAAAACTTATTAATATTATAAATACCATAAGTGCATTTTATAATAATTATTAAAAAAAACTAATATATAATAAGCTTATAAAAAAAATCAATTAGACTAATTTGTAATAACAGAAATTATATAATTAATAAAATATTTTTATATTAATTTTTAATTATAAATAATTCAAATTACATTTGTATATTTTTTTACATTTTAAATTAATTTTAATAAAATTAAAAAAAATTATATTCTGAAATCACTAATTATTTTTAGTACTAATTATTGTAATTATATAATATTACCTTTTATTATTTTATTATTAAAATATTTACTTATATATTCTAGTTTATACTTATTAAAATATTTTATTTTTAACTTAATAATAATAAATTTTAAAGTTTTTTATTTATTTATTTATATAACATCAAAGTAGAAACTTTATAAGTATATAGAAGAAAATTTCTATACTAAAGACTTCTAACTACATTTGTGCTATTTAATTAAAAATATTTTTTTAAAACATCCAATGTGACATTACATCTTCTATTTCCTAATGAATGCTATAATTGATTAATTTATTAATTTCTAACTAGGATAGGTTGGATGGGACCTAAGGTATTTGTTCTATTATTATATAAAGCAGAAAGTTAGTGAGTAATTTTGAAGAAGCTATTTTTCAATAGCAGAAAAATTGTTATTAATTAGAATTGTAGTTGAGCTTGTACTAAATAATGAAGTTATAGTAAATAAAAAGAGTCTAGTACATTTGCTTTTAGAAGTAATATTATAGGCAGTTTCTTATTAGTATTATGCAATATTATGAGAGAACCAGATTTTGTTAAAGATATTATCAAAAGTCATATTGGGTATAGTGCCAATAAGTAGATTTAGAATATGATAATATTGTGAATTAGTTGCGTTAAGTGTAAAATGAAGTATTGTGTTTAAAAGATTAAATGATAAGACAGATAAAATATTGAATATTGTTAGAGTATCGTCAATCATATTAAGAAGTGTTTGTTGTATGTCTAAATTGTTTTTGTTATATTGCAATATATGTAAAGTATCTTCTATATTAGGGTATTAATAGCAAGTTGGAGTAGTATATAGGTATAGATAGCATATATTTAAGTTTTGTATAGTAGATAAGTTATTTGTTAAAATTTTAATATAAAAAGAGTAAAGTTATAGATTATATTCCAAAGAGTTTAATATTTTAAATATTAGAGATTATTCAATATTAGGTATATTGTTAAAAAATTTAAGTGATAACTATGTATTAAGTTCATTGATTGTAATAATATTTTTAATAAATATATGAATTTTAAGAGGAATAAGATAGTCATTTTATAAGAAGTAAGTGGGTGGGTTAAAGAAAGAGAGTTGTATTTTTAAAATAGATTTGTTAGTACCTTGTTTTGCTAGTAAGTCAGCTTGATTGTAAAATAAATTTGTAAAATAAGATTTAAGAATAATAAGATTAAGATTAATGTTTTTAATTGTTTTTAAAAAGTTAATTATAAATATGATGTTTCAGTTTTTTTGTTAAATTAATCTGGTTAAAATAAATAATGTAAGTTTTTTGATAGCTGTTAGGTTGTCAATATAAATATTGAATGAGATATTGAAAGGTGTAGCAAGTAGAATAGATATGATTAACATAAGTTCTATGCAAGTAGAATTAGGTAAAGGTTGGATTGCTATATTGAATTTGATTAAGATATTTTTTTACAGATCCATCTAATATCAGACCTTATAGAAGATGTTTTTAGGTTTTAAATAAAAGCATCTGTATAGAAGTCGAGTTTAGGCAGATATAAATTTTGTAAGAGAGAGTTAAGATTGATAAGTTAATTTTGATAGTTGGTAGAATTAGTAGTTTGTTGTATAAGTTGAATATTATGAGTGTATAAGTTTATTTAAGGAAGTAATTAGTTAGAAGGTGGTATAGTAAAGTTGATAGATATTTGGATTAGTGCCAAAATTTCTTTATAATTAATTTGTAGAGTGAGAGAGTTATTGTATGTTTTAATTTAACAATAAGAAAGATTAAAACAGTTAAAATTTGTTAATAGAGTGTAGTGACCTAGTAAAGTAGTTAGATTGTTAACCCTTTAAGTGGTAAGTTGGATGTTCAAATCTCATAACAGTAAAAATTTGAATAATCACCTATGTAATATTCATATTATGACAACTGTTACTAACAATTGGATTAGATATTTGTAATAGCAGTCACACAAGCATGACTGGCAGGTTATGAGGCATCTGTGCAATGTTGGAGTTACACAAAAGAATGCAAACTGATAAATCAGGTAGTGCAAACACTAGATAAGTCTTTGTGGTCATGTAAATCCATTAAAATTGGGTAACAAGAAGTTTATTTGAAACACCCAAGTAGAGAGATAACTGGATCTTCGATAGCCCTACTGTAAAGGCTAGTCTGACAAAATAAATATCAAGGTCTAGTACCTGATCATTATAGTCAGACAGGCAAGAACCTCTGGGTTGAGAGTCTTGTAGCTACTACCAACCAGGCTACCAGATTGAACCAGAGGAAAAGGAAATCAGGCTGATCCAATATACTGATGGACTGGTCATAGTTCTACATAGGCTAACTAAAATAAGAGTTTGGTAAAAAGGCAGGAGAAAAGACAGAGGTATACTAAAGTACTAGGATTATGCTGTGAAGTAAATGCTGGGTCTAAGTGAACTCTACAAGGGCATAGCAATTTAATGATTAGTCCTGACCACAAGTGTTGGTTCTGCCATAGCAATACCTAAGTTAGCTATAAAAATAGGTACAGAAGGCTCTGGGAGGTTTACCTTAAGAATAAATTAGTTCTAAGATTGAGATGATGATCTAAGCATCTAAATATAACCCAGTGAGTTAACACAAATTACAGATTCAGATGGTTTAAAGTAGAACATCCATGCAAAGGTGTTAGGTATAGCAATTAGTGAGAAACCTTTAGGCAGACTTTTTAAATAAGTAATATAGAAAAGTTACATGTATAGCCAATTGTATACTTTTCTGTAGTAGTTCATTAAACTACAATATTGATAAGTAATTAATAAAAGTCAAAAGACCAAAGAGGTCACCTTAATACCAAAAAAAAAATTTGTTAATGATAATAAGATGATTAGCTTTAGATAGATTTGGTTTGTAAAGTAGTTGTCTAGTGCATAGTATAAAGAATGTTAAATATTGTTATATTGTAAAAAGATAATATTAGAGTTGTTTGTATAGTATAATTGAAAGAATGTAAAGTGTTGAAGGTTAGGTGATATGAGAAAAAGGTTTAAAAAGTTTAAAAAGAGGTTAATAGTTAGTAAATTTAGATGAGACCAGGTAGCAGAGATTGTATTATTATGTATAGTTTGTTGGATTAAAGTAAACCAAGAAAGTTGATGACCTTTTATTAGTTTGTTTGTTTATAGATATATATTGCTCCAGAAAAGAAAATAAAGATTATTAGCAGTAATGATTTGTTTAATATAAAGGATTTTATTGTTTTTAAGACTATTAAGCATTAAGATAGATGCATTTAAAGAGAGTATATTATATATTAGGTGGAAATTAGTTAGTTGTATTGTGGTATTATTAGAGATTTATATAATATTGGAAAGTGTAATATTGTTTTTTGCAAGTTGTAAAAGATAGAATATTAAGATATAGTTATGTGTATTATGATAGTGTTTAATGAGTATATTAGTTAATAATTCAGAATATCATATTTTGATCAACCATGATTTAATGCAAATGGTTCCAATGTTGTGAAGGAGTGTATTAGAGTTAAATATATATTTGATATTTAATGCACTAACTTTTTAAATAATGTTGTTAAGTGTTAGAAGATTGAAGATAAGTGGGTTAGTTAAGGTAATATTGTTGGTGTTTCTTGCTAAAAAAAGCATTTTTTTTGTTTGAATAGAAAGTAATTTTAAAAGTTTGGTTTGATTTAATATATTAATAAAAGTAATTTGAAGAAGATATTCAAGTGAAAGTTGTAGAACAAGTTTGAAAAGAGAGAATATTTGTGATATTACAAGTTTTTTGTATTTGATGAGTTGAAGAAAGTTTACAATTTTGTTGTTGATCATGTTTATAGTAAGTTTAGTTGTACCATTTTCATCATAATATATTCCAAGATATCTAATTATATCTTTAGGTTTTCTTGGTACAATTAGTTGGTTGTTAAAAGATAATAGAAAAGAGAATATATTGCAAAATTTTGGATGTATATATAGTAGGTCTGATTTGTTCAAATTGATTTTAATGTTATTAAGTTAATATAATAGAAATGTATTATTAAGAATGTTTTGTAGAATTTGTGGATCTTACAGTGCCATACTGTATTATTCATAAAGTAAAAAGAGGTATAGTAATAGAAGTAGGATTGTTATTTTGTATAAGATCTTTTAGTGATAAAGCAAATATATGAAGTAAATAATTATGATATTTTTGTAAAATAAAAAATAAAATAGAATCATAGTATATTTTTTATAATAATAGAGAGTATGTTTTTCTTTGATCTATATCAAATTTTAGATAAACTGGGTTTAAGAGTCTATAAGCTGTAATAAATTTTGCAATTCAGTTGTATATAGTTTAGTAATTAGATCTATTTCTTTTTTTGGAATGCTAATTCTTTTACAAGAATCCTAAAGTCAGTGAATATTGATTTTGTCAAATGTTTTTGATATGTCTTAAAAAAGAATTCAGGTTTCTTTATTATGAAGTTTGTAGTATTCAATTGTGTTGTAAAGAATTTGAATAGGGATATAAGTAAATGAGTTTTTGGTTGCAGAAAAATTAAGATCTGAAAGTAGGTTATTAAATAAGATGATTTTGTTTAAGTATTGAGTGAAGATTTTTGTAAAAGTTTTTTTAAAAGGTTTGATGATGAATATAGGACAAACTTGATTAAGAGTAAAATTCCAGTTGTATTTTTTTGAAATTAAAAAAAGATTTAAAGATTTTCAGACAATAGGTACTTTTTGTAATTAAAAGTCTTTGTTTATAAATTGTTAAAAAAGTTTTTAGAAATGAGAACTAGCATATTTAATGTGTTTATAGCAAATTTCAAAAGGACCTGCAGCTTTTTAATTTGGTAAATTAGTAATAGTATTATTCCACTCTTGGTCTGTTATTTTTTGGAAAAGGTTTTGATAATAAATTTCAAGTTCAGGATACAATTGATATAGTTCATAAAATTCTGAAGATAAGAAAATTAGAGATAAAAGTTTTTTATTAAAATATTCAGTAAAGTGTTGTTGGATTGAAGACCAGATTTCATTACAATTAGTGAGAAGAATATTATTAGGTAATAGCTGATCTATATGTAATCTATATTGTTTTTTAAAGATTTTTTTGTAGAAGAGTTTAGAAAAGTTTGTGTAAAGTTGGTTACATTTTTCTATTTTTTGTTTAATATACTTGTAAATTATTTGTTGTTGATGATAATTAAGAGCAGTTTTAACTTGAATAAATTTATTTTTAATTTGATCAAGAGAAGGTGATATTGTTTGCAAAGAATTGTTAAGATAGTCTGATCAGTATTTTTGAAGTAAAGAGTAATAGTTTAGTGAGTTAAAGTGGTTTTTTAGATATTGGATTTGTTGTATTAATAGAATAGAGGTGGTAGTTCAGGAAAAGGATTGTTATTAATTTCGACATAGTTTTGATATTTTTAAAAGAAATATAGTTTGTTGCAGCTTTGGTTAAGGCTTTGTTAAATTTGTTTTATACAAGGTTAAGTTGATTTTAATTAGTTATAGAAGTAATCTGAGAGGCAATTGGTAATATGTTACAAGTAGTTTGGTTTGTATAATTTTCCAAAATTTCTTTAGTAGTATTTTTTCAAAGAAAGCATTTTTTTTTTGTTGTTTAGTTGGTTTTGGTTTGTTGAGAACAGCAGATATTTCAATTGTAATTAAATAATAATCTGAATCTAGTTAATGTATAAAAATTATATTTGTATAATCAATATTTGTTAAAGATAGATTAGACCAGATTTGGTCAATTCTATTTTGTATATTTGATTATTGAAACATGTAATTTTTGGTATCAAAAAAAAAGAATCAATAAAGGTCTTTGTATTGGTAACTAATTAGAAATTTAGTTAATTGTAGTTTGGAAATTGAGGTTTTTTTAGGAGGTAGTCAATCAATACAAGGATTTGGAATACTGTTAAAGTCTTTTATAATTATTATTTTGTAATTTAGATTTTGTAGAAGAGAAATAATATATCTTTGAACATCTTTATGAAATTGTTTCTTTTTAGCTATAGAAATATAAATCTAAAGTAATCTTAGTGAAAGATTTTTGAGATGTAGATCAAGTCCAACAACATGTTCTTTATAATTATGAGTGCAAGCAATGTATTTGGAGATGTTTTTGTTAATAAAGATACTGACTTCTATTTGGTATATGTTTAAATAGAAGCTCCAAACACTTGTATAATTTTTAGTTTGAGCATTAAAAAATTTTTAAGTTTTAATTATTAAATGTGTTTCAAATATATCTACTATATTAAAAGTGTTGTTGTTTAATAAATCTATTAAAGAGAGATTTTTTGAAGGTTGGATCAAACCATTGATGTTTATAGAGTCTATTTTAATTGGAATTAAGATATAATCAATGTTAATAGTATTGAAGTTAGAGATATTATTTGCAGTAGTATTTGTATTTTGTGAGAATAAGGTGTTAGTAATAGGTGTATAGGAATTAAGATTTGCATTAGAGTTTGGGTTTTCTAAAAATAAAGTGTTGTTATCTTTTTGTGTTAGTGAAGTAGGTAGTTTAGTAATAGAAAAAATGTTGTTTAATAGGAATTTTTGACATTCTAAAGAAGAAGATATTGTAAATGTTGTTGCTAGGTAATTTGTTTTAAGTAGAGTATTTTGAAAGTTTAAGAGCTCTTTAAAGAGAATGTATAAGTAGTTTGATAATAATGTGGTTTTTTGTAAAATATGGATGTATGCTTTTATATAAATATTGTTAATTGTTTTGATAGATATTTTAATGTATTGTTCTGAGTAATATGTTGGATATTTTTTTTAAATAAATTTTAGAAAGAATTCTATTGATTGTGAAGATGATAAGAGTTGTAGATTGTAGAAGAATAGGAATTTGTTGAAGCTTGTTAAGGAATTATATATTTTGAATAGGTTAGAAGTATAAGTTAGAGTTTTTTCTTTAATAATGTTCATTGTTAGTGAATCAATAGAATTATTATTTGATAATAATTTATAGTTGTTATTAGTAACATTTAGGCTTGTAGGTTGTTGAGTAAAAGATAGAGTGTTAATAAACATAATTGGTATATAGAAACATATAGATGTAGTAGATAATATATTGTTTTCAATAAAGATCTCAGAATGATGTGATGTATTGATATCTGAAAAGTTAGAATTTCTTTCTATAAAAGTGCTTACTATATACTCAGTTTTTATAGTTGTAAAGGATAACATAGTCTGCTCTGTATATTGGGTTTGATTATTATTAACCTGGTCCTTTACATAATAAATTTTAAATTAAGTATTCTATTATATGATATTATTAATATAAAACATGCATTTTTAAAGATAATAATTTTAGTATAGTGGTTGGGTTGTTATCTTCTAAGCAGTAAGTTCAAAGTTCAAATCTTACTGATAGTAAAAATTTAAAAAATACTCTTATTTTGGTTACTTGTTTGAAGTATTTGAGGTTGTAACTCTGTAATTCTGATTGTACCAAGACTAATTTTAGAAGTATGCAATGTTATATAAATAAATTTAAAAAGTATATACTTTATTAGAAGCCTTATTTGAAAATCTTTAGTAAAAAGAGAGTATGATCTTTAACAATATTATTTATAAAAATTTTAATCTAAAGACAGAAATCTGAAGCAAATAACTTGTATAAGCAAGAACTCTAAATGAAGAAATTCACCAATCTGGTTATTAGTTAAACTAGATATAAAGTTATATTATATAGAGCTAACTGGATTGGTAGTATAAAAGAACTTGTAAGAGCATACAAGGTACTAATAAGATTATAAAGAAGATACTAGAGTTTTACAAACTCTATAATAATATAGTAGTTTAAGGATTATCATGACTGCAAGTATTAGTCTTAGCTATAGCAATATCAGATTAGCTTAAAATTGAGTAACAAAAGGTTTTACTAAGTTTAATACAAGATCAAAGTTTTTCTATATAAGTAATCTATTTTAAAGACCTAGTAATTATAATATATTTGTATTAGTAAAAATTAGTGCAGTTGATAAGATAAATAGATGAGTAGATACAAGAACCAAAATGTTTAAATAAAGAACTCACAAATAGGTTCTAAGTATGGAAGTTAGTGTAAATTATTTGAATAAACTACTTAAATTAAAGTTATATAAATGGCTAATTGTACACTCTTCTTAAAGTACCTTTTGTAATTGTTATAATATAATTACAAAGCTAAAGTATACTATTAATAAAAGCCTAGATTACAAGTACTCCTTTAATATTAAAAAATAAAAATTAAATATATATTTACTATAATAATTATTGTATATGCTAAATAAGATATATTATTAATATTTAACTATTATAAAATATAAATATTAGTAATTATTAATGTTTAATATAAAAACATTATCTAAATTAGAATTGTAAATAAAATTAATAAAACTAATAATAAAACTAATAAAGCTAGTAAAACTAAATAGAACAGCTAATAAAAACTTTATAATAAAACTTAGTAAAACTTAAAATTAGTTTTATTTGTAACTATAGTTTAAATATTTTTAAAAAAATTATATATAGAGGAATGGTAACCTAGTGAAGTAGATAGGTTGTCAACTCTCAAGTGGCAGGTTTAGAGTTCAAATCCAAGTAATGATGAAAATTTGCAATTATTTCTGTATTAAAGTTAACTGTTTTCTATAATTAGTAGAGATTAGATACTTGTAATCCATATCATATCAGCATGACTAGAAGTTCTAGGCATTCATGCAATATTTTATAAAAAAACACAAACTGATACTGGGTAGTATGAATCCAAGATAAATTTTTAGACTATATAAATCACAAAAACCAAATAGGAAAACAAAATTCTACTTGGAAGACCTAAGTAAAAAGGTAACACAAACCTTTAACAGTGCTACTATAAAGACTAAACCTATGAAACAGAGCTAGAACTTATGAAACTGGGTAAGTATGCTGGTCTTTGAAGAGGAACCAGATGAACTAACCAGGCTGCTAAAATTTTCAGATTTCAAAAGAAAAAGGCACATGCTAGCAAACATGTAAATCAGAGGTAAAGTTATAGCCTACCTTTTTAGACTATCTGTAATGACAGCTTGGTAAAACTTGAATTGAATACCAAAGTAGTAGAGATATGTTGTAAAGTTAGTACTAGAGTTAGTGTAAACTCTACAAAGACATAGTGGTTTAATGATATGTTCTAACTACCAGTGTTGGTCTTAGCCAAAGCGATACTGGGTCAGTTTTAAAAATAGAATACAGAAGTTTGAAAGGTTTAGTACAAAGTCAAAGGTTCTAAAGAACTGCTTTAAAGACTTAGTGGCCATAATATATTTTTACTGTCATTGACTGGGATTATTGGTAGTCAGAGGTAGGTAGATGAATATAAAAACTAGAGTAATTAAATATAAAACCTACAAGCAGATTCCAGATATAGCAACTAGTATAAAACTTTTAAGCAGATTACTTAAATTAGATAATAACTAAAGTTGTATGAGTGGCTAGTTGTATACTTTTTCTATAGTTGCCCTCTGTGGTTGTAAAGCATCTATTAGCCAAATATATTATTAATAAAATTTTGGGTTGCAAGTACTTACTTTAATATTAAAAAAAAAGAAATTATATATATTTTTTATAAATATTTAAAATTTTTTTTGATTTACTAGTTTTAATATTATATTTATACTAAGATTTGTTAATATATTTAGTTTTTTTATTTATATTTATAAAACTAAATAAAATATTATATTATACATCTTTTAATTATATTGTACTTTCTAAGAATAGCATTTTAATTCTTATTCATATTTCTAATAATTTTATTAAAGATGCTTCTTATAATTATAAGATTATATAGTTATTTTCATAAGATATAAGTAAATTCTATAATTCTGTTAACTTTACTTTTTTCAAACATGCACTCTTTTATCTTTTACTCCTCTTATCTACAACTAATATTTTTTCTGACCTTTTTATTAACTATTACAATTAAGTTATAATTAATTTTAGTTTAATTTTATAATACTTAGTTCATAACAAAAAAAAAAAATTTCACAACTCTTTCTGATGATTATCTGAACCAAACTTTCCAAAAAGCTAAACTACAGAAAATAATATAGTTAATAAATTAAACTTTATGAAAACCTTTCTGGAGTACTGTACACATATTGTTAGACATTGAAATAGAGTTGAAAAAGAGTCACAGCCTTGTGGTGACAGTTTAAAAAGCACTCTAGGACTATAGAAGAAGTAGTTGGTGAAAGCCAAGGTTTCTCATTAAGTAAACAATGAAGTTAAATATATTAGTTCTATACAACTATAAAACTTGCAAAAAACACCTACAAGGGTTAAAAACTTACAAAAGCTAGAAGTTGGTTCACCTAGCACTCTTACTTTTTATTCAATGAAAATTTTGTAAAAGTAGGTGATTTAGTTTACCTTCTCCTAAAGATCAACACATAAAATTATCAAAACAGTTACCAGTATTTACTTCCTAAATAGAATTGTTTATAACATGGATCAAAAATAATACAGCAATATAAACACAACTATATATGTGCCTTGAGCTGCTGAAAACCTGTTAAACACTGCCTTCAGACTAACTAGTATCCTATACTAACTCTCTATGATAAAGTTGATGTTTTTTTTCTTCTTTTTGGTTTTTTGTTTAAATAATCTAAATAAATAGGAAGATAGTAGAATAATTTCTATTTAGTATAGTTTTAATTTTTACAAACCCAACACAGAGCTTATAATTGTAATTGTCTGATATCTGTAAATTGCAAGTTTCATGTCTGACACAGGCTTAAAATCATGACCATTTGATTTTGTAAATTGCAGGTTTTACACTTTTCTTTTTTCTCATTTTTTCCTTTTACCCTTTTATTTCTTGTTTTGTATCTTTTATCATTTACCCCTATACCTCTGTTTTTTTTTATATATAAAATTTTTTTTTGTTTTTTTGCTTCCTTGCAAGAAGACATCATCAGATTGGTAATATCCTATTGTAAGGCAGCAGTCAGACAAGTAGTCTAGCTCTGTTTAAGATAATGTAGCAGATTGCACTTAGATACCAATAAGGTGGCTAGGTGATACTGGACTTAAGTATTAGAAAAATTCTTTGTAATCTGTATAGTATTAAGAATTCTAATAAAGTACTAGCATAACTGCTTAAGTTAAAAAAAAAAAAAAAAAAAAAAGTATACTTAGTTCACAATGGTATTGATTAAGATAAAACTATTACTCTTTTGTTATAATGTATTTACTATAATCTACTTATTTTCTATAGATATTCAAATACTTCTAGTTACAAACTACAATCCTTTTGGACTATCAACTTTAAACTTCAAACTCTTAACTAATTACAAAAATATTGCTTTATATTGGTATATATAGATGTTACTCTTTGGGTTGCTTCATTACAATCTGAACTATATTATCTATGCTAAATCCTTCTATGCTATGACCAATATTCAAGTTAATTCTTCAAAATCTATTCTGGTTACTAACAATTTTCTATCTCATTATACACTTATTTCTTATAATAATTATCATAATTTTCTTTACTTTCCTAAACTACCTTTTAAATTTTTAGATTGTTAGTTTATTTTAGACAACAAACAATCTAAACAATCAAAACTACTTATTTTTAAATCTTCTTAACTAATCCAAATTGCTAAAACTAAACATATTATTGACTCATATGTTTGTTATATTATTAATATAGTAATTATTTTTACTTTTGAATACTGTACTGTTTTGTTATTGAGCTTGGTACTTCTTAATGCTTTATAGGCATAGGTTAGGTTTAAGTCAATAAATCTGCAACTATTTATTCATTTTAGATACAAGATAAACTTTGGTTATGCTTTTTTAAAACTAAAATTCTTGTTATTTTTTTAACAATTATTACTGTTTTTAGAAACTGTTTTGTTTATATCTTTACTAACTTACAATCTGTAATCTTCAAATATTACAGTATCTGCTCATTAGCATCTAAACTCTTTTATACTCATACTTAATATTTTTCTATTTAACAAACTTTTATTAATTTTATTAACTTATACAATATTTAGCTTATTTTTCACAAAGTTATTGTATATCAAGATAATCTATTTAATAATTTTACTAACCAACTTGCTTATAGTTACCAAATACTACTCTTTTTAATATTCTTAACTAACAACTTTTACAACCCTGGCTATACTCTATTTATTGACTAATTTTTTATTAAGATTCTTATTTGATGCTCTATTTGTACTATCTGTTAAGCTCATATTATAATACTTTGAACATCCTAATATTATTTTTTATAATAGTCTATCAATGCATTTAATATCAACTGAAAAGCTACTTGGTTTTATATTAATAATAATCAAAAAGTTTTTAATTTTGCTTACAGCTTTTATTTCTTTATTCTAAAAATCTTTCATATTAAAATTCTTTTAAATAAACTTTCTGTCTCTTATACTCTTTACTAATATAACCTTTCTTACTTTTTATTTTGTTACAAATATAATCAAACTAGTTCTTTATTACACTAAAGTTTTTGTTTTTTTACTCAAGCAATTTATCATTTAATTTTTAATTCTCTTAATTGCATCTTAAATGCAACTGCTCTTAACATATTCACTAATCTTGTTTTTAATTTATATTAAAAAATTCTTATACTTACTAGTTTTAAATTATACAAGTTTTCATACATACTATATTTTATTTTTATTTTATCTGACTTAGTTCCTATTGTCTTATTTCTATCATTCATAATTTTCTATTTTTTTTATATAGCTACTTCTCTTTCTATTAAGTTTTTTCTTTATTTAAATTAACAAATATATAAACAAATTTAAATTTTATATTGTATTTTATGTTCTGCACAGTTCCAAATTTTTTTTCTACAAATTTAACTTATAGCTCTCCTTCTAGTCTACTCTTATCCTTTATCTCAATACTACAAATTATTACCAAAATTAATTTTTAGACTATTCAATGAATTAAATATCATATATTTTTCTTTTATATTATTACTAACACTTAAATTCAAATAAGTCTTGGTCATTTTTGTAGGTTTAAATTACAGATTTTATGTCTAAGTCTTTATTCTTTATATATAATTTAAAAGCAAGCTTTTTTTGTAAAAACTTTAATTAAATTTTAATAAAGTTAAAGGCATAGCCTTACTTTAATATTAAAAAAAAAATTATATTATACTTTAAAAAATAATTTTTATATTATTTAATAATGCAAAAAAATATAAACAATTAATTTTTTTATATAATTTATAATTTTTTATCATATTCAAAAGACTTTACTATCAAATAAAATTAATTAAAAAATTGTTAAAATGCTTAACTGTTTGAAATAATTTTCTTAATTTATTATACAAATATATAGAACTTTTTTTTTGTATGTTTTTTTTATAAAAGATTTTGTTATAATTTTAATAAGTTTAATAAAATAAATTATATTTATATCTTTTATATCTTGTATTATAATGTAATAATATGAGTCAGAACTATTTTAGAATTCTCTATTTATAAAGTAGCTAATAGATTATTTATATAATTTTAAATGTCACAACATTTAAAAGAGGCACTCAATTTAGCAAGTATATAAGATAGGTTATTCTTTATTATTGTATTCTACATCCTATTTATTCTTTTTATTTATACATTTTAACTGCATTACTTATATACTTTTTTTAATATGCTATTTATGCTATATATACTATTTATACTATTTATGCTAAATACACTACTTATACTATATACACTAACTATACTAATTATACTATTACACTACATATATTATATCTACTAATTATGCTATATATGTTATATCTACTAATTATGCTATATATACTATATCTACTAATTATGCTATATATACTGTATACTATATTTATTAATTAATATAGATTATTGTTAATTATATGATCAATCTTAGATAAAATATTGCTAATTCTATTTTAGATTATAACAATAGTTTTTATATCTTAATATAATTTTTTTTTATATAAAAGACCAGATTAATAATGATTAAATCTAATATACAAAATAGGTTATAGTATTTTTTGCAGCTGTGTAAACTAAGTATATAGTAAGCAGCTTTACAAAAAATAACTTATTTTTTTTAAATACTTTTTATTTTATTCTTTTAAGAAATATAAACCAAATATTACTTTTGAAAATATTTAAAATAATTTTAAATTTCTTTAATATTCTTATATATAATATTGCTATTTAATATAATATTATTCTTTATACAAATTTTACTAACTTATTAAAAAAAATTTTTTAAATAAAGAGATATTAACACTTACTATCTTGATGCTAGCTACAACAAGTTTTTCTAACTTTATAAACTTCTACTTTTTTTTATATTATAATATGTTATTATATCATATTTATATCTTTTTTAATTCTTTTTATTTAATAACAATCTTAAAAAATTAATTCTAATCTTATTTAAAAATAATATAACTAAAACATATAACTGTTTTCTTTATAAATTTAAACTCCTATCTGGTTACTTCTTTTTATAATCATAACAATTTGCAGCCAATCTTTTAGGTTATATATTATTAAAATTTTTCTCTAATATACTAGTCTTTTTTATACTAATATTTTTAAATTATTTGTTTCTTTTTATTTCTAATAATTTATTACAAACAAATCTTAAACTATTTAGCTTATTAATCTGTATATATAATGTATAAAGATTTAAAATAACAAACTTAAAAAAGATTTTTGTTTTTTTAATAATTTTAAAATTATTAGAATTATAAACTAAAATAGTTACAAATAATCTTATTACTAAACTTCAAAAATTCAAATACTTTATATATTTCTAGTTTTATATAATAATTCTAAAGTTTGCATTACTATTACAATTTATAAGTTTATTAAATTTTATATTTACAAAATTTTACTTTTTACAGAATATACTATTATAGTAAAAACTTTTTTCTAAATATTATTTCAAATTTAAAAAAGCTTAATCTATTTGTTTTATAATAATTTTCAATTTAGATTATTAATACAAAATATTATTATATAATAAATTCAAAAAGCTATTGTATTAAATATATAATTTATTATTTTAAGTACCTTTAATATCTTTAACTATCTTACTTAATCTTCTTTAATTAAATATAAGCTACTTTAATTACTTTATTATAATAACTTATATTATTTAGCTAACTATTATTAAGGGCAAAATTGCTATCAAAGTTGCTCGAACCCAGTGCCACCTTGACCTATGCCTTTTGCAGCAAGAATATTCTTGAAACAAGCAACTATTATATATCAATTGTATCTTAAAAAACTTGAAAGCCAAGCTGCCCAACTAAAACAATATTGTAATAATGCAGAATTAGAAACTATAGCTATTTGTTGGTATAGATCTGCCAGATTGGGCTAGTTGTTTGTGCTGCATGAAGCCATTCAAGGTTCTAATCACAATAACAGATCTGAAACTATTGAGTTTAGTAAAAAAATATTTGATTTTGAACTCCTGTGTTATTTCTTTTTGTGAAATAATATTTTTGTATATAAGTACATCTTTTCTTTGAGTTATAATAGAGAGAGAACCAAGTAAAATTGTAATCATTAATAATAGTTAAAATAATAATAAAAACTGTCTTAGTAATAAACTGAGACTTTGTACTTATGTCTTGGCTTTGTCAAATTATTCTGCCTCTTTTGTAGTGCAATGTCTTGTAACATTTTGTATTTTTGAGTAACAATTTATTGAATTTTCTTGACTCTGTATTCAGCAAATCCAATTTCCCTCTAATACTAAATACAATTTTCTATATTTGTATAACAAAACAGTAGATATAATAGTAGTATTAACTATATTTAAACTAATCAACTTTTTTTTTACCATTTTAACTTCTTTATTATTGAAGAACTAGACATTAATACTTTAAATACTTATTTCTAACTAGTTTTTTTCTTATGCATATTTAAATAAAACTCTATTACTTAATAAAACTTGATAA
Source organism: Cetraspora pellucida (assembly GCA_910591915.1). Classification (NCBI taxonomy): domain Eukaryota; kingdom Fungi; phylum Glomeromycota; class Glomeromycetes; order Diversisporales; family Gigasporaceae; genus Cetraspora; species Cetraspora pellucida. The sequence goes on from CAJVQA010001846.1 coordinate 21,056, forward strand.
AAAATATTTTTATATAAAAATATTAATAATAAATAATATAAACTCTTTTTAAAACAAATAATCTTAAAACTAATAATCTTAAAACTAACTATTAACCAAATACTACTTATTATTTAAACTTCTAAATCTTTAAAATCTATATAATATAAAATACAAAATAGTATTATTTTTTTGTTTTATAATATATTTTTAATAAAAAATTTACTATTAAAATTTTTAGTATATTTTTTTACAAAAACTTCAAAGCTATATTATTATCTTAAAAAACTTGGTAATATTATTTGATAAACCAAACATGTACTTCAAAACTCAACATCTATTTCACTTTATTATAAGCAACTTATTACTTATATTAATACATTTTGTAATTTCAATATTTTACTACTATTAACAGAACATAATCTAGTACCAAACTGACTAGTTATAGCAAAACTAAATAAAAAATACCATATTACAATCACAATATAAAGAATATTAAGAAAATTAAACAAAAATTAATAACAATATTACCAAAAAATATAACAAACTTTAGTCAAATCCAATTTCTATAATTAACAGCATTCTTAATTAGCACTAAGATTCTGTCAAATTTGTTAATATCAAAATAAACAATGATCTTATTACTGATGTATCTAATATTAATCTTTACATTCAATAATATTTTGACTAATAAACATTGCACCAATATGTTAATCAATAAATAAATAAGTCTGATTGTTAAAATGATTATAATTTTAAACTATACATCAACTCTAAATAGTATAACAACATTTTTTTAGAATTTACTATCAATAAAGTTAATTTAATATTAGCTTAGCTTTCAAAAAACAAAGCTTGTAACTCTTTAGGCATTAACTACAAGATATTAAAACATAAAAGTGTGGTGACTTAGTGAAGTGGATAAGTTGTCATATATCCAAGTGGTAAGTTATAAGTTCAAAACCTACTAATAGCGAAATTTGGATAATCACCTATGTAATATATAGACAGTATTATGGTGATGGCATTCTGGTGATTAGTTGGGATAGGATACCTGTAACTATGGCTGCACCAGCATGACTAACAGGTCTGGGGCATCTGTATAACCTATTATACAGAGGAATGCAAACTGGTACTAGGCAGTGCAAATCTAAAATAAGTTCTTGGGCTGTGTAAATCTGTAGAACTGGGAAACTGAAGCCTACTTGGAAATTCTGAGCAGAGAGGTAATACAGATCTTTAATGGTACTACTGTAAAGATTAAACCTAAAAAATGGATACCAATGTGGAGGTTTCAGGAGGCAAGACCTCAGGTAAGAGATACTACCAACCAGGCCACCAGATTTCAGACCAAAAAAAAAGAATATTGGGCCAGTCTCAATATACCAAGAACAGGTTACCATTCTTCTAGGCTATCTAAATTGGAAGTCTGGATTCAAAGCAGGATATATTAAAAGTACTAGGGATATGCTATAAAGTCAGTGCTAGGGTCTGAGTAAACTCTGTAAGAATAGTCTGTGTTAGTGTTCTAAAAATAGGTAGATAGTTAACAATGAGAGGTTCCTTGCATCTTACTGGCAGGTGATGTATTCTAAAATGTGTAATGGCCTGGGAACCAGTACAAAAAGAGTAGGTAACAATACTGCTCAAATGATATACTGGTTAGGTATATATAGGAGGTAAGTTGGAGATTCCAATATAACAGGATAAATAATCAGAGGGTTTAAATAGATAATCTTCTAGTAGGTTATAGGTATGACATCTAGTGCAGAACCTTAGGGTGGACTACTTAAATAGACAACTAAAGGTTGCATGTATGACTAGCTGTACTCTTATCTCTGTAAAAATAGTTGTAATAGCTAACCCAATGTAAGTCAATAAAGTATCACCACAAGTATAGCCTTTAAAAAAAAAATAAAAAATAAAAAAAAAGATATTAAAACATGCTAACTTATTATTTTTTCAAACAATTACTGCTTTATTTAATAGATACATCTTTACAAACTACATATCTAAATAATAAAGAAAAAGTAGAATCTTTTTAATTTTAAAAAACTAATTTTTAATAGCAATCTTACTAATATTACTAAAAAAACTATATATTAAATGTTTTACAAATTGTTTAAACTATACTTTTACAAAATTTAAAATATTTTTATTTGAAATTATATTACTTTTTTAGACAATAGTACTTCTATTCCTATCTATATACTTAATAATATTACCAATAATATATACTACAACTTCAAAAAAACTTTGACTCAATTTTAGGATATAAGCAAAGCTTATAACTTAGTCAACTTAGATTTATTTGAAAAAACCCTTAACTACATTAATATACTATCTAAACTAATTAATATACTTATTAATTTACTTATAAATTATCAAAACAGAATAATTACAAATCTTGAAATTACTAATTACTAATTTTTACTAAATTAAAAAGTGAAATAAATTAAAGAGAAACTATTACTCACAACCAAAAAAATTTTTTAAAAATATTCTTGAAAAATACAATAATATACATATTGACAGATTATTAAATCACAACATCTTATTGACAGAAGAAGATCAAATTAAGCAAGCTATCCACACTCATTTTTCTGAATACTTTAATGAAAAACCTCTTCAACAAATTCAAGCCAATTCTGAATATTATGAACTTTACCAACCCCATCCTGAATTCGAATCACACTATCAAAACCTTTTCAATGATATCTCCGATGAAGAATGGCAAAACATTATTCAAAATCTTCCTCTCCAAAAAGCCGCTGGACCTCTCGAAACCAACTATGAACATATTAAATATGTTGGCTTTCCTGGCCAAATCTCTCTCAAACTATTTATTAACAAATGTTTTCAACTTCAAAAAATTCCATCT
>CAJVQA010001847.1:0-23905 GCA_910591915.1 Cetraspora pellucida
TTGGTGGCATGCTGTGTCCTAATATACTTGAATAAAAACATCACAACTCCCAAGATAGGGACTTTAACTTAAAAAAATAAAAAAATAAAAAAAAATAAACAAAACAATTCTAATTATTCTAAAAAGTTCTTTCAATCTTAATAATAATATATTATTATATATATATTACAAACTTTTAGCTTATTTGCAAACCAATTCTGACTATAACCAGAAAGTTATACTAATTTTAGTAATGCTATACTAGTTTGCAAATCTTATCTTATATTAGTTAGTTGATTCTAGTTTTATTTATTATAAACTTTTATATAATATAATTAAAACCTAATTTGATGTTTTTTTTTATATAAGAAAGTTATATACTAATCTTTTAGATTTTTTTTATAATTAGATTATTTAACTATACCAGAAGTGCTTTTAATTTTAGTTAGACTAATTCTTTATCACAGACTGTTTTTATGTTTATTATTTTTTTTACTATTTTAGTTTTAGTTATTTTCAGTTTAGTTTTTCAATTAAATTCTTTTCTTAGATTCCAATTAGAACTTATTTACACAATCTGTTAATTATTCTTCTAAGCAAATATCTTACAAATTAAATATAAAGATATTAATACTATTTATATTAAAAAGTATAAGAATGTTAATGCTATTTTAATCTTACAAACTTATATATACAATTTTTCTATAACTGTAATATTCTATAATATTACTGATATATATAATATCTGCATTTTATAAATATATCTCTTTTTAAAATTTCTTTTATTCAAATTTATATCTGCATTTGAACTTTTTTATAGGATTTTACATTTAATTAATGACTTTAGTAAATTATAATAACAAAATTGCTTTTAACCTAACTCAAACTATTGATCTTGTCTATAAAGAGTTTGAAAACTTATCTGCTAAGCTATAAGACTCAGACTTATAATAATTTATTTAAAAACTTATAAAATATTTTAAAATTATAATTATAATTTAAAAAAGTTTATTTGATTTTATTATTAAAAAAAATTTAATTGCCTTGTATATAATATTGAATTTTAAAACTATTTAAATTATAATGCTAAATATATGTTTGTTAAATTATATACTTCTTAGATTATAAATACAAAAAAAGCAATATATAGTATAATTAGATTTTATATTTCTCTTATTTATACTATATAAATAATTTAATATTTCACTAATTTGTATTATTAGATATATTATATATTATAAAGATAATAGTTACTAAATTATAAGTAATTAAATATATAAAGAATTTTGGTATTTTTTTAAGAATTTTTAATTATTTATAAATAAACTTAAGATATAGAGTTAAGAATACTCTATTTATTCAAATTGCAATAACTTAAATAAAGTATAGAATTGAAAATTTTTTATTAAACTATAGTTAATAGAATTAACTATTATATATTTATTTCATAAAGTATTATAATAATTTTTTATTTTTATATATAGTCTAGTGCAAAAGGTTCACATTCATAAAAATTTTAATTAAAAAAATCATATATATAAACTTTATTTTTTTTTAAGCAAAAATATTTATTAGGTTATCAGATTTATTAATTTAAAAAAATTTTTTACAATTCTTCATCAATATCAAAATTATCATCATCACTCATTTTCTCATCTAACAAAATTACATTATTATCTAATTCTATATACTCTTATGCTCTTGCAAGTGTTCTTTTTCAAAACCCAACTACTATTTTCAGATTTATTTTTTCTTTAAAAGCTTACAAAAGCTTATTTCTCAGGTCTAAAAGATTCAAATATAGACCTAATCTTGCTATTTTGTTTTTTATGACCACCTAGATATCTTTAATCAGTTGAAGCTCATAGTAATAGGGTGGAGTAAAACTAACCTGATGGCTATATTGTTTAACTATTTTAATATAAATGAATAGAACTTTTTTTTTGTTCTGTTAAACAAGTTCTAAAAGTTTAGTCTAATGTAAATGATTAGAAAAAGAAATTTAGTAAGTATTTAATTATTCAATTATTTTAATTTTTTTTGTACTTGAAATTGGAATTTTTTTAATTTATCATTTATGGTAACATGCACTATCTATATAAATAATTGATGTACTATATGTTTTACTTATTGTTTTACAAAGTGTTGTAAAAAGATCTTTAAACACATTAGCATTAAAGCTTTCATAGTAGTTTATTTGATTAAAAATAATATTAAAATTTTTGACAATATTTGAAACATTATTTCATTCTTCAGCATTATTCCTTCTTTATCCTTAAGTTCTTAGTAGTTTAATCACTAGATCCCAAACATAAACCAAATTTGAAACAAGTTCACCATGTATCTTATTAGTATTATTATTTTGATAAACAGCAATTACATTAAAGATTATTAACAATGGACTACACTTTGATATTAAATGACACCTTAATGAGAAACCTATGTTTTTGATAATGTATAGTGCAAATGGCAATATAATTTATCGAAAAAATTTTTGAAAAGTATGTTACATTATTAATACCTTTTATATTAGTAAAATGATAATAAAGGTAATAATAGCAAAATGCAATATTGACTGGTGATTCATAGAGGATATTTTTTCATTCTTCTTGTTTATAATAATATCTTAACTTGTATAGTAATCTAAGAAGTTGTCATTTGGAAAGTAACTAACTATTTTTAGAAAGAAATTGTAATAAATATGATGTAAAAAGTTTCTGTTCATCTTTATTATTTTCTAAAATATGTATTTGCAAAAGTAATATAATATCTTTATTTAATTCTAATTTGAACCATCTGATTTTTTAGTTGGATGAAAAGATACTATTATTTTGTTTATTTTAGTCAAACAACACCATGCCAACTGTATTCTTAGAAATGCCAGAAACTAGAACAACTTGTTTGTATAATGTAAATTTTTGCTTTTATTTAGTTATAAAAATATCACTAAAAAGGTATCTGTGAATGTTAATTACCATCTGTTTTTTATTATCTGTTAACAGAATATGTGTTTGATTTTCACAAAAACTAGATATAGAGAAATTGAAAAAATTAGTGAAATGAATACATTTGAATATATTCTATTAGCTATGTAAATTTTAACTTATTTAGACTAGTACATATTTTTTTATTATTATGATAATTATAACCTTTTATATTAAGATACAAATCTTTTTGCACTGAACTATATAATTAATTAAAGATAATAAATAATCTAAAATAATTCAAATAATTTAATTACAAATAATTAGTTATTTGTTATTTCAAAACCCAAATAATCTTAAAAGATTATTTAATATTTGTTAATTAATAATTTAATACATTTTAACTAATTAAAATTAATTATTTTACAAAAATAAAAAATAATTAATAATTGTAACTATATATAAAAATTAAAATTTTATTAAATTAATTAATATTTATATCTTAAATAAAAATGTTCAAAATATATATAATTTGTTTTTTGAAATAATTTTATTTAAAATATAAATATTAATTAACTTAGTAAAATTTTAACTTTTATATAATTATTAATTAGTAAATTAAATATTTAAAATCTTTTTATATTAGCCATTTGACTAATAAAATTACTTTATATATAAATGATTCAAATGACCTAATAACCTGGATCATTTAGTCAAATAACTAGGTTATTTAAATTTTGAGCAAATAACCAGGTAATTTACCATCCTTGCAATTAATTGTTGTTTATTTCATAATTACACATTATTTAAATTCTTTTAATACACCTTTATTTACTTAGTATAAACCAATATTTGTCTATTATACGTATAAATCAATAGTAACTATAATAAGCTGTTTATTCTTAAGTTTTCAAAAGTAGTTAGAGTGTAACAGTAGTTTAAAGAACACCTTATTATCTAAAATTTTGTAAACTTGCATATAAATATTCAGTTTTATCTAAAAGTAAAATTTAGTTAATTAGCATATATAAATATTTATATATTATAATTAATGACATGTCGACATGGCGGGCCTCATATCTCGAACCTTAGTTGAACACCATAGTTACTATATCTCAAAAACGTACTAGCTAACACCTCTCAGAGGTACTAAGTAAAATGTTCAGAACTTCCAAAAACCTTAAGCTAATTAAAATTTAAACCTTTATACTGTACGTATCTAATCCCTAACTTACTTTGTAACTGCATTCTAACCCTAAATTTTAGCAAAAAAAAAACCTTTTAACACCATAAACACCATAGATGCATTTTATAATTACTGAAATTTTATATAAAAAAAGACTAATATTTTTTTTTTAGATAATTTAAAATACTACTGTATTATTAATAACTATTTATTTTTATACAACTTTACAAAAATTGTTTTATGCGTAATACTTTGATTATACAGTAATATACAGTATATGCGTAGTTATACAAATATAATAAAAACTTTTTTTTTTAATGTTTTTAAAATAAATTTGATTAGAATATAACTACAAGCTAAAAGATAGATAGATAAATAAATAAAAAAAACAACTTTAAATAACATTTATGACAATTTATAGATATCTAATTATATAAATATATATATTATTATTATATTTATATTAATCTAGATAGAAATATCATCGTTTTATGACAAATAACGAAATTAAACATATTAATATCAAATTGAACTTAGAAATGGTGTTTTGCATCATTATTGATGTTGTTTTTGTACATTTTATGTTGATTGTGATAACACACTGATTTCTTTATCATGATTTCTAATAATATTATGGTCAATATCGTTTTCTACAACTACTACACAAGTAGCTGCGTGAGTTCGTTGGAATTTAACATCTGTTTCAATAAATATAGTCTTTTTAATTATAATAAATAGTATTGTAATAGTTATAATGATTGTGATTACAATGCCACTTATAGTAGGTATGCAATAAGGAGATCTGGCATCAAGTGGACTTATATATCCGTTGGTTTCAGTTGGCAGACCATTCCGATTTGTAGGATGGATGGATTGCAATCGTAACAGTGGCATGTTGACAGTTGAAGTAGTTATTCCGGTTTGAGGGGATGCAGTAGACGAAATTATATAAGTATTTGAAATAATTGATGATAATATTGACGGGGTTATAGCAGAAACAAAACCAATTTGTGTTCCTGGTATTTGAGATAAAACCGGAGATGCCAATGATATTGAGTTTTTTATGTCAACTTGTATTTGAGTGTCTGTGGGAATTGGAGAAGACATTGGTAATGGAGTGATCATTCCATTATCAGAGTTGTTTTTTGGAGTGTCCGTAGGTACCTCAATGTTTTTGGATATTTCAGCATTACTTGTAGGTACACCAATGTTTTTGGATATTTCAGCATTACTTGTAGGTACATCAATGTTTTCGGATATTTCAGCATTATTTGTAGGTACATCAATGTTTTTGGATATTTCAGCATTACTCATAGGTACATCAATGTTTTCGGATATTTCAGCATTAGTCGTAGATACATCAATGTTTTCGGATATTTCAGCATTACTATTATTCGTAATTTGTACGTCTGCAGATATTCCAGTATTAGTATCGTTTATTTCTATATTTTCAAATGTGGGTAACTTGATGTCATCATTTATTGGCGCGTTTATTAGTGTAGATATTCTAGTATTATCGTTTATATCCCGTGTGTTCGCCGGTATGGCGGTTACTAGCGGTTGTAGAGATATATCACTATCGTTTACTTCTGCGTTTATGGATATATCTTTTGTTCCTGTGGGCACTTTAGTGCTTGAATGTTTAGATAAATTTATACCCTTTGAAACTCTATTGGAACTCAACAACCGTTTCTTTGATTTACGGGTTCTTTTCATCTTCGTCAAAAAAAAAAAAAAATTTATAACATATTCATATGTAACGCACACATGTAGAGAGAGACATATTGGATAGTTGGAAGAATGAAAGTGAAAGAATGAAAGTGAAAGAATGAAAGAGAAAGATAAAATGACATTCAATTTATGAATGTTGAGAATTTTAGTATCAATGGATGTAAAAATAATGAATGAATGAATTGTACATATTTATCGCTTTTGTTTTGTTTTGGACTCACATATATGTAGCTTATGTATAAAGAAATATAATTATCGTTATTGATTTATTGGTTCCTAAAATCAGGGTCACACTTCAATACAATAGTGGTTAAAAATATCCGTACGAATAATGACGCAGTTTTAATTTAACGTTTCCTATTCTTTTGGCAAACGAAATTGATCTTGGGAATTTATTAATTATAAACTCGAACTTAAAGAAAGCTTTACTATTACTCTTTTCTATTCGAATAGTCTATTTGAATATTAATACAGTTGACCCCCGTTAATATCAACCTAATCCACAAATTAAATTTTTATAAATTTTTATGTATCAAAATTCCCTCATATATATCAACTTTAATATAATCTCTCGTTAATATCACTATCAACATAATTTAAAACCAATCCAAATTGGTTGATATAAACGAGGGTAGGCTATATTAGAAAAATAATATATAGTTGTTGGATGATAAATATTTGAATATATTTTATTCGATAATACGCAGCCGGATATTACTCAACTAACGAACAACTCACCTAATATGTATAACAATATACATATTTCTTTGAGGATCATTTGCTAATATATATAGTGGCTACGGAAAAGAACCGAGTATGGCTAATCTATTTTCGATGTTTTTGTGCTTAAGGTTAAACGAATGCTACAAACTAATATAATGCTGATATTTCATCAAAATTATCAAAAATTAGATCGGCCATTTCTGAAATATCGGACGTTATTACCCAGATGGATGGTGCAGTGTTTCGTGATTTTAGGCTTAAATGAATCCTACCATTTATAATATTCATTTAAGCCTAATCGAAAATAGTTTAGTCATTTTCAAATTACGAAAGACATTTGTCATACATTGTTTCCGGATCTTTTTCGCGACCACTGTATTATTGTGTTAATTCAAAATTAACCCTATGTAAAAATACTATTGGTGTGTGTTTGCGTCAATGATAAATTAGAGTATATATAATACTAATACATCCTTAATAACTAGTGTGTAATTATGCATTCAATGAGAAATTTTATATGTAGTCTTTATATGTTTAGAACTAGTAAAAAATGTGATTGAGAAATCTATAGAGAATATATTTAGGAATTAAAAAATGGAGATAAAGAAAACTCGAGGTTTACCCTTAGAATTATTATATATGACTTATTAAGTTTTAACATAAACAGCGCTGGAGACATGGATCTAATTTTAATTGGTTATTGATCTTAAAATCATAGAACTAACCCAAAAATCTTTTTCGAAAAAAAACTTTCAAGGAAATTTTTTATTAGTGCGTAAAGAGTAATTCCATTTTTTGAATGAATTTTTTTTTCGTGTTTCTAACCCTGACATTTGATTGGTCAGTGAGTTTTTAAGGTGAAAATGTAGTCAAGTTACCAGTAAGCTTACCATGGTAACTTAACATGTATTAACAACCCTGAATCTTGAATGTAGGACGACTGTACATTACTAACGTTTCCAATGCTGACAAAATTCAAATTTATTACACTTTTCTGACGTGCATTTTGTGCCGGAAAAATCAAGCGAATAAATAGATACATACATACAACATGGGTGGATGCAGGGATGATAAAGCCAAGGTTTGATATGCAGGGTAATTAAATAAAGCGGCGTAGCTATTTGAAATTAGTGATTACTAATGATTTTCTTTTTTTTTATTAATTATTGTAAATATAAAATTAAATTTTAATTTAATATCTCTTTATTTAATGATAATTGTTTTTTTTATCGTGATGTATATAAAATCAAAAAAAAAAGCAATGTCATTTTAAAGAGAGTATAAAAAAATCTATCAAGAGGTTATTTGCTAATTTTTTTTAAATATAAATTATAGCTTAATCAGGTGACGTTTATGATCTGAATACGTATACGTATCATAAATGTCATCTGCTTATCATCATACGTATATTACATATATTACAGATTCTTAATGAAATCATTTGATGGTTAAATTGGTATTGGTGAAATTAGCTTTTCAATATTAAAAATTAATTTAAATTATGCCAAAAATTAATTAAAACTAAGCTAAATCAAAATACAATAGTTGTTTTTATAGAAATGTTGAAAATTAAAAAAATTTCACCCCAACTATATCGTCATAGCATTCAAAGTTATGGTTAGAGGTTTGTTGCCAATAATCAAGGCACATTCATAATGTTGTTAGCCGAAATGTCTAAATAAACTAAAAAAAAATATATAAACCTATTTATTAGCAAGTATCCGAAAATGATTTTTGTATATACAAAATAAATTTGATCAAAACGGTTGCTTGTCCTATCAAGCTAAAAGATATCTGCTTGAAATTTTTCCTAACCGTTTTTTTTCACAGTATTCACTATGCTAAATGTTTATAACTTGGATCTGGATTACTATCAATCAAAAAACTTGTTACTTTTAATATACAAGCCCTCTTTATCATTAATTTAAACTTTAGTCAAATTTAGGATTTTGACATTTCGACAAAAATAATGTCATGTCGAAATATATTGGGGAAATTACAGATAGGGGCCCGATATTTGAAAATTATTACAAATAAGGGCCCAAAATAATTTTGCGCTTAAAATCCCGTGATTTGATGACTCGAATGTGACTATAATCTAGTCATTAATCATAAGAAATATAGTCATTAATCATTAGACGCATAAGAAATATAATAATAGTCAATTAGTAATTTGAATATAAATTCAAATGCGCAATAAAAATTTATTTCTAGTTTGTTCAATTCGCTAACTCACTATCTGCGCTGTAGATTTATTCTAAAGTTGTTAACAAAAGTCAAGTTCTCGAATCTGTTTCGTATAACAAATGTCAGATACATTACAGATCGGCATGACTTTTACTAATATGGAAAATGTTTGCTTGGTTCTGGACAGCTACGCTGTTGAATCTATGTCGCCTTATAAGTTTAGAACTAACAAGCCAAATAAGCTGCTAGCTGTTTGTCCTACAGATGAAAATAGTTCATGCTCCTTTACTATTTCAGCTAACAAGCCAAATAAGCTGCTAGCTGTTTGTCCTACAGATGAAAATAGTTCATGCTCCTTTACTATTTTAGCTAACAAGTGTAAAGATGGTTACATTCATATTGTAAGACTAATTCCTCATGATCCAAACTGTCCAACTTCTATGAAAGCATTCAAAGCACATGGATCATATCTTGTAAAATTTACTATACCATTGGTTAAAGATATAGCAGCACTTTGACCTCATGATATTGTGAATCATGTTCATTCTGAAGACATCATATATGGTTGCTTGGAGAAGTAAAGCTATTAATAAAAAACATGATATGGAGGAAGTAAATAAGAGATATTAATTATTAGGTCATTATTTGACAATTTACTTATAGAAAACCTTGAAAGCATTACTGCATTTGAAGTTGATATTGAAGACTGATTCACCTGTGCATTTATATGTTTATAGGCATGGATTAATGTTACAGAATATTGTAGACCTGTGTTTATCTTCAATGCTTATCATTCAAAATTAAATTACAAAGGTATCTTTATTGGTGCAAGTGCAATTGATGGTGAAAACAAACTTATTCTAATAACATTTGCAGTTTTGTTCTGTTAAAAATACAAATAATTAATTATGGTTTTGTAATATTTATATATGATTATTTTGACACTAAATATAGATGAAACTGTAATTATAAGTAATCATGAAAAGGTTTTTTTTTAAAAAAATATGAATTTAATAGTTTATAATTTTAAATTAACAATATTTATAATTATTTATATAGGGTATTTCAGATGCAGTATGAACTGAACTTTCTTATATTTTCTATGCACATTGTGTATGTCATATTGAAAAAAATATTAATACAAAATTTTGAACAAAACTTTGTGACAAAATATGAATTGTGACAAAAGCATTGCATATAAAGGATTTTGATAATATAATAAAGGAAATTAATAGTTATATACAGAAAACATAATTTATTTAAATGAAATATTTCTAATAATATAGACTTTAAATAAGTGTTCTCAAAATAGATTTGGACATTTTACATCTAATATATATGTCTGAATCTTTTATTTCATAGATATATAATAAACATCTTGTAGAACCTTTTGAAGCAATTATTTTATTTGCTTACAAGATCAATATATTTTATTATAATTGTCATATAATACATGTTTCAGCACAAACAGTATTGTTACAGACAATCACTCAGCAACTTCAGTTTATTGTTAATAGTTATTATAATCAAATGGTTTATCAAATTGATAAATTAATTTTTGAACTTAAAAATAATAGTAATAACTTTTGTATTATGAATCTGACTTTATTAATATGTACTTGGCAGCAATTTCAAGAGTATCAGTTTCCTTGTATGCATGCTTGTGTTATCATTCTTAAAACACATCAAGAATTATCATAATTTATTAATATTACTTATTATGCACAGGTTAAATGAATAAATAAAGAGTGAATAATAGGTAAATAATAGAAAAAAATCTGTCATTATTCTACCTTATATCTGTCAAATAATAATAGCATAACTAACATAACAGCAGAATAATAGTAAAATAACAAAAGGTTTGTCAATATAAATAACATAATAGCAAAATAATAGAACAGTTCTATTATTTTACTTTTAGTCTTTGTAACTAAAAATAAAATAATAGAATTGTTCTATTATTTTGCTATTATGTTACTGTTAAGTTATTTATATTAACAAACCTCCTGTTATTTTACTATTATACTGCTATTATGCTACTGTTATGTTGTCATTATTTGACAAATATAAGGTAGAATAATGATAGATTTTTTTCTGTTATTTACCTATTATTCATCCTTTATTCATTCATTCAACCTGTAATACTAATATTTTTTAAAACATTTATAAAGAATCAGTATAACCAGTTGATGCAGAATCATGTGTTCTTGATAACAAAACTTTACCACCATCTGCATTTAGACAAGCAGGATGACCACAAAAAAATCACTTATGTAATTGTGACAAAACAACACCTGAAAACCAGGTAACTTGCAAAAAATGCAATAAAAAAAAACATAATTCATGTACATGCAATCTAAGACACAGAACTGCTAAATAAGACAATTTGTATCTAGTAGTTATGTAATTATGTTTGTGCAGTAACATTATAATAAATTTGCAATCATTAAATAATATACAGTTTATTTTCTTTGGGTTATTTAATTTTAACTTTTTTTAAAAAAAATTAGTACAATGATTACTCAAAAATTCTATTAATCCTGATATTATAATAGTAATTAAACCAATTGAATTTCAATAAAGTTAAAGGCATGGCCTCACCATTAATATTTTAAAAAAAATAATAGTAATTAAACCTGATATTATGGTAGTAATTAATCCTGATATTATAGTAGTAATTAATCCTGGTAGTATTGAATCCCATAGTATTTAATTACAATATTTTATGACAGATTGACTTTTTTTAGATTTAGGCCTTTATTTGTAATAATTTTCAAATATCGGGCCCCTATCTGTAATTATTTTTATTTTGGGCCCTTATTTGTAATTATTTTCAAAATCGGGCCCTTATTTGTAATTTCCCCAAATATATTTCGACACAAAATTGTCTAAATGTTTGACTAAATAGAGTATTTCAACTAACAATATTACACATTCACAAAACTTTTTCAATGCCATTTTTTCGAATTAAATATCCTTCGCCAGATTTTCAAGTAATCGATAATATATAGTAATATGACTTAACTTTACGTACTACGTTTTCATTCGACATTTGACCAAAATTTTATGGGGAAATATACCGACACAGCATACACGTGTTTTAATGCACAGCAAAATGGCCAACATTAAACTAATCGACACAGCATAGCCGGCACTAACCGCTAAATAACCAATCACAACTTAAACACGTGATTTTGAACTGATCCTAAGCACTGTCCGTAGATTTCCCGCAATTTTATTATTGGAAAATCATGACTTTTGGCCAGAGCTAACTCTGCATACATATATACTCCTTTTTTAGTAGCTTAATTATTGTCTAAAAAAATTAAAACTGTAAGAGGTTTTTTTTTTGATATCAAACTAATTTCTAAACTGTTAGTGAAAAAAAAGTTTTAGCGCAACTTTTATATGTTTAGACTGTTCACACCATAGACAAGTTTGAGATAAAAAAAAATTCAAAATTCCCAAATTATATATAGATTTTCTAATGAGCACTTTATTTTTAAAGGAACTTAGAACATAGATTCTTAAATGTAATTATAAAACTTAAAATCATAATTTTTTTTTATGCTTGATTACATACATGATTGCATACATTTCTTTTTAGATATAATTTATTGATGAGGAAAAATTATATCTTTGCATATGGTATTAGCTTGTAAAAAGCTATCTATTGCGACGATTACTAGAGAAGATCGGGGTAACATGGCATAAAATTGTAAAATATATAATCTATATAATCTATTATTATACATAAAAAATAGTGATTTATGTTAATAAAACGTCTTGATATTGGAGAAATGCAAAAATGGTAAACTGTATTATAATTTACCTTGTGTATAGATCTAAGTATCCGTATATAGGTACGTGTGTATATGAATTAAGTATTCCGAAGATTCGCGATTAAATTTTACTATTCAACAATTCTCCCCCGTTAAGTCCACCTTCCTTCAGTGCGACTTAATGATGCAACTATATAACAAAACACAGCTAAAACAACCATAATATTACAAAAACACCGTTTAGCCCATCTTCGATACAGTGGATCATTTGAAAATAGATAACAAGCACCAATAACCCAAAATGGTAAAAAGATGAAACCATAAACATAAAAATTTTTAATTAATGGAGTGTTTTCTTGAGGTTGAATGGGTTCTAACATTTGAAAAGGATCAATTCTTTCATTAGGGGTTATTGTTATTATTGTTATTGATTGATTGTTTTCTTCGCTATTATTTGGATTATATACTGGAGGCATGTCTTGTATTACTGAATGATACGAAGGAAGATATTCAAAGTTATGGTCACGTGCACCATCAGAAAGCATAAAAATATGAGCGGTTAATGATGGAGTTGTAGAAGGATATTCAACGGTTGTTAATGATTCTTGCAATGGGTGTATTAATATTGGTGGTGGCTCTTGTAATGGGTGTATTAATATTGGTGATGACTCTTGTAATAATAATGTGTGTGTAATGACAGAAGATAATTCTTGAAATGAATGAAGTTCTTGGGACCCTTGAAGTGGAGGTGTCTCTTGGGATTCTTGAAGTGGAGATGTCTCTCGGGATTCTTGAAGTGGAGATGTCTCTCGGGATTCTTGAGGTGGAGGTGTCTCTCGGGATTCTTGAGGTGGAGGTGTCTCTCGGGATTCTTGAGGTGTAGATGTCTCTTGGGATTCTTGAAGTGGGGGAATTTCTTGTGACCCTTGAAGTGGATGTGACTCTTGAAGTGAGCATGATTCATGAAGCGAACATGATTCTCGAAGCGAACATGATTCTCGAAGCGAACATGACTCTTGAGGTGAACATGACTCTTGAGGTGAACATGACTCTTGAGGTGAACATGACTCTTGAAGGGAATGTGATTCTTGAAGTGGATGTGATTCATAAAGTGAGTGTGACTCTTGGAGTGGATGTGTAACGGTTGAAGCCACTGTACTGACATCATGAGAGTCCATTAGTATCTTTTTTTTTTTTTATATACGTTTTAAGAAGGAATTTGTTTTTTTTTTATTTTTATTTTTATTATTTGAAGGTTCGTAAAAAGTTCTTTTATCAAAAAAGAAAAAAAAACAAGATCAAACGTGAACTTTTATAAAGAAGGGATAGCAGCTAGAAAAGTAGAAAATATTTAACTAATTACTATTCTCAAATGAGCATGCTATCGACATCTCATTATTTTGTTAGAACCTTGAATGAACATTAATAGTTTAAATGCTCTAGTATTTATAAAAAAATTAGAACATATTTATGCGCTTTGTAAGCAAGAGTCACAGCTCTGATGTCTTAGAGGATTTACATAAAGGACTTATAAATAATCTTGTACAAAATAATAAAACCATAAAGTTGGATTACAGTCAATGATACCATACATGAGAGATTTGAACAAGGGCGATTAAACACAAAGGTTAAAATAATCCAATCAGAATTTAGGTTTAATAATGGTGTATACCACTGTAAATCACATGGAATTTGTTGCCGGTTATTTGAATTCTCATCGAATTATTTCATTTTTCCAAAAATTGGTGTTTTTATAGCTTTACTTGAACACGCAAAGATTATGCATAGTCATTCTTTGTTATTAACACCCCTTTGTCCACATCAACAAATAAAGGTGCCAGACGTAGATTAATTACTATTAATGCATATAAGTTTTCTTTAAGTCCTTGTTTATATTGTATGTATATATAATGCCTACTCATGCAAAAAATAAATTCCAATCTGCAAGATTTTCGATCGCAAGAAAAAAAAAATTTTTCTAATTTATTTCACTGTAAATATCACTGTAAACGTGTACCGGTTTTTCTATGATCATCATGCAGAACGCTTGTTCTGAAAAGTCTTGTTTTAGCTAAATTCCCGGAAAAACTGTACATTTCTTAATTAATATGACACGATAATAATATTTATATAGATTTAGTTGTTTAATACTAACTGTTTAATATTTGTTTTTTATTTTTTATTTACTCGCACATTAGAATTTAAAAAAAAATATTCTTAAGACTATTTTTAATAAGCATTCTTTAGAATTTCAATATTAATTAATTAATATTTTAAAAATAAATGTATATGTATATATGCTATCATATTACACATATAAAGATATTTAATAACCAATGTTTCAATTAAGGTAACATATAGCCACAATTATACGTAGCATTTTTTAATGTATATCGATATGTACTACATATTACAGTAAATCTTTACTATAAATACACGTACATTTAAAAGGCGTGTGCATTTACAAAGAGCACGTTCTCAAGGGATCTTATAAGCTTGAAACTAGCTAATGCGTGTATTGTCCATTATAAAAAAAAAATAAATTCTGTAACTGTATAATAATATCACTAATGGTGTAACTTTCAAAAGTAATATATGTAAAGTTGAGTGTGAGTTTTTTTAATGTTTTTATAAAACGCGAAATATATACAAAAATTAACACAAATATATTACTTTTACAAATTATACACGTAATATATTTTTTGTTTAATTATATTTTATCTTCATGATTATCATTATCATAAAGATTTCATATTATTAATCATATTTATTACAATTTTTATTCATTCACAAGCCAAGGTGTTACAACATTATAGATAATTGGATGTTGCAATACTTTAAAATTTCTTTTATATGGAAGGATCGCGATTAAAATCCAAGATGATTGAAAATTTTTCCATAAAGAGCGTTCGCGATTAAATTATTGCAACACCAATAAAAAAAAAAAGATTTCAAAGTTGGTTAGTTATTATTAGAATGCCTTATACATAGAAGGTTTCATATTATTAATCATATTTTTTATTACAAATTTTTTTTTCCATTTAACGAGTCAGAGTGTTACAATGTTGGAGGTAAACACTTGAAAGCCTTTCTCCATATGGAAGGATCGCAATCAAAGTGCTTTAAAACTCTCGAAAAGTTTTTCCATATAGAAGGTTCATGGCCAAAGTATTACCAATCAAAAAAAAGTTGGTTATTTATTAGGGATGTTATTCAAATTAAACTAAACTTTTGATATAGCTTTCCGAATTCCAATATCAAAGTCCAAAATTAGATCGGTCCTTCTTTTTTTATACATTTCCAAAAATCATTTATCCAATTTTTTTTTTTTTTTTTTTGTCATTTTCTAATTCTTCCATATAGTCATAAAAAAAAAAACTCAAAATTTAACAAAAACCACTATTATAGAGAATCATAGAAAATAACGCCGTTATTTACCCTACTTTACGCATAACACTACTCACTTTGCGCATAATACTTTACACATAAAACTCTGCTTTGATATGTATTAAGAAAAAGATTATGTTTCTGCGAGAAATTCTATCGACTCCAGGAAACAATACTACTTTATTGACACAAATAATGCTCGTACATAAGGATGATTAAAGCGCTTCCAAGTTCTTGGAATATAACACGAAACTGTATGAAATGATACGCGATAAAAATAAGGATTAATGATTCTTTGTCATCATCGCTTTATTGAATGATGTGATATATTGATGCATCTTTATGTTCTCATCAAATCTCCAATTAATGTTGATATTGACTTCAATTAAGTAATAAAATCTTTCATTATTTCACAATTTCTCTTGAATTCCACGTAAAAAGAAAAAATATGAACACTTTTCACAATCCTTTAACAATCCTCCTCCTACTCATATTCATTACATTTACATTAGACTTTGTGGCTGCATTACGACAACTTGAACCACCAAACCCGGATGAAATTACAAAAGGTATGATACCGTCAAGGTCAACTGTCGAACCAGAACCTACAAAATCTAAATACAGAGGGAAATCGATTGGTGGAATTTCAGGATTATTGGGTGGTCTTTCTACACCAACTTCTTCAATTATGGACAATAATATTCATCATCAAGCAACTCCTATTTTATCAAATTCTATAAATACAATGCCTTCTACAAGACCTGTTTCATTTACTCCAAATCGTATTCTTTCTAATGAAGTTCCTAAAGAAACGCAAAATCCAACCCCTTTTCATAGCAATTTGGAAAATTCTGGTATTTTTAATGGTGGTGAAACCGCATATTCATGGATGGTTCTAAGTGTTGTTTGTGCTTTTTTAATTGGGTTTATTGGATTTTTATCGGTTTAATTTTTTTTTTTAAAAAAAAACAACTATAATATTAATTTATTAAAGTTTTAATTATTGTTGTATTAATTAGATTATCGGTTATTGTTATTTGAATAATGCATTTTATGTCACCTGATTTTATGTGTATTCGATTTTCTTTACATTAATTTTAGCCTTAATTAACATTAACATTAACGTTAACCTTAATGTTAACTTTAATGTTAATAATACCATAAGTATTAAATGATAATACATATATCTCTAAAAATAATAAGTTATCTTTGAATATTGTAAATTTCATTTTTTAAACTCTTGTACTGTTCTTTTTTTTTTTTGTTAGTTACATTTTTGTTGAATAAAAACTATCTGCTTTGCGCCTAGTCGAAGTGTTAACTTTTCGATACATGATTCAGTTTTTTTTTGTAAATATAGCACTCTTAATGCAAGATACTTTAATTAAGACAGTAGATTCAAATGATGATTTTTCAATTAAAATTTTACGATCAAATCAATTTTAGAGTTATGGTGTAAGTTTATTTTAAAATTCCAATTTTTATCAAGAAAATTCCAAATCCACTTAAATTCCGTCTTTACATACTACATATATACATAGCAAAAAAAATTTTCATAAATTTTTTTTTTTTTATCTCCTAAAAGAATATTTGTAAAAGTGGTATCTAATTATCGTATACAACCTATTTCAAGGTAAGGTATTATCTTGTTTTATCTGCTAATTCATTCGAAAATGGAACTAACTAAAATGTAGCTTATCAAGGATTCATAGCGATAGATGTTGAAGATGACAATGCAAAGGAATTTACACGTGATTATTAAAATTTCTGGTATAGCCGATAAGTTAAATGAAAAATGAAAAATTAGCATCTGAAATTAGTTTTATAAGGAGTAATGGATATTTTATATCTATTACAAGAAAATTTAATCATCCAAATCACGGCTAGATCGTTAGAATTGAGTTCCAAAAACCTCTTCACAGTAATTTCATTAGGACTGGGTGAAATCCGCTACGTAGATCATGTTAGAGTGAAAACAGCGTCTAGCTAGGTTTTTATTATCGTTATGCAAAAGCTGAACTATATATCATATTGCTGATTGGATGATCTCTTTGTACTGTGCCATTATGTTTATTAATCATATCGATATGGCTATTTTTGTGATATTTCCGAATTAGTGTTTGGAACCGGTTTTATTTTTCTTATGTTAAAACCGGTTTTAATCGGATTTAACATATGAAAAATAAAACCGGTTCCAAACACTATTCCGAATAAGATCTTCAAAATTTGTACCAATAAGAGTGGTCGGTTAAAGTGGAATGAGTTTTAGAGTTACTTTTTTTTGATGCAGTTATGATGAGTGGGTTATATGGATGTCAAAAATATAATTTATGCAGTGTGTAAATCATATATTGAATTAACTCGACCCCCAATAAAAGTAATTTTTGAATTTTTGTGGTGATAACTGCGAATTTATCCTACATTAAAAATGAATCCCGTGATTAAATAACATTATTCCATGTTTCTATATGAACACGAACCAAGCGTCGCCCCAAAAATCAGTTACGGTTTAACCATCGGAACTATAAATTTGATTGAGTTTAATTTTAGATTTTTGATTAAAAATAAATTTTTTAAATTACAGTAAGCGATAAAGCTATACATTATTTATTTATTTACTTTATATTGCAAATCGAGCAAAAATCGGAAAATTTTTTATGAAAAAAAAACTCATTCTGAATGCTTAACATGTATTAAAGAAAGTAAAAAACGAATATATGAAAAAAAGGTTTACTTTATCTGATTTTTAAAAAAAGCGTTATTGATGTCTGTACATTTCTCGTTATTGATGTCTGTACATTTCTTAAAAGTCGATTTGCTCTTCGCATTTAGTTTCATCACCACTAGGAACAATTCTTTTTTTTCAATATGTTAATAAGGTTCAAAACAATAATAAAAATCCATTTCTTTTTAAACCCCTGCAAACTATATACCCACCTTGTTATCTAATCCTGAAGTGAAATATTGTGATTATAAGAAATTCAAGATAGATCTAAGTATGGACGAATATTATTTAAGTGCCAGTGATGTTGAGGTCACAAATGATTATTGAATCAAAAGAAATATCAGTGAAGGTACTATTTATTTATTTTATTATTATACAAACTATTTATACAGTCAGTTTTGGATATAATGAATCTCTTTGTAAGAACTTTAGCTATAACTAATTTAGAATTTAAAATTTTATAATAATTTATTATAGAAGTGTTATGGGTCCTTAAGAAAACAGTAATTTTCTATAAGGAATTTGTTTTTCTTTCAGAACTAGTAGAATTAGTAGTACATTATAGAAAGAGTTAACTATATTTTTTTACATATTAATAAAAATAATTTATAAGTGATAATATTACTTTCTGATTATTTTAAATAATATAATCATATATTTTTACAAAATACAATAACTATATAATCATTTCTCTTTTAGTTACAACTTAAATTTTTTTAAAACCCATTTTCTATTAAATGGTTAACTAATATTAACATTATCAATTCTTTAAACATTGATCAAAAATTTTATACATTATTTTAAAATTATTAATAATAACTTACTTATTATGCAAAATCTTAATTTATATAAATTTTTTTATATAATATTCCAAATTGTATTTATTGCCAAATTTTGAAGATATATTACATCTTTTTACATATTTTAAACAAAAATATAATCTTTAATGAATTCTTTAAGCTTTAATTTCAAATATTACTTATTAATTAAATTTTTTTTTTGAACTTGTAGATAAAATTTATATTATTTTGTTATAATAATCAAATATTCTATTATATTCTCATTTTTTTAATTTTATTTAAGGTTTTTTTTTTATATTTCAATATAATAATATTAAAATATTATTTTATAAAATAATAATAATATTTTTTATAGCTCTATTAAATACTTCTCTTAATTGGTTTCATTAACATATATAGCTATCATACAACATTCTTCAATAACAATAAAAAATGTTTGTAATATAACTAACAAATCTAAATGCAAGTAATTTTAGTTAATTTAAGCTAATAAAATTCAACTAATTAATAAAAAACATTTATTATAATATAGTGTTATAAAGTAGATTTTAGCATAGCATATTATATAATTGTATTAGTAGTTATATATATATTTATTATTGTATTTTATATATTAAATTTATTATTAGTTATTAGTTATTAGTTAATCAATAGTTATATTATATAGTAGATAAATAAAAGGATCTTAATTGGTTATTAGAAAAGTGGTACAGCTATATAATACTAAGTAACATTTGTGATATTACTATTATCTTACAAATCCCAAGTATCTTTGTATAAGTTTCATATAACTTAGCATCAAATTACTGTGCCAAGTACTGCAGCACAAGAATTTCAAGTATTCCTAACATGAACTCCAAGTGTTCTTGTATAAACTCAAAGTATTTCTGTGCAAAGCCCAAGTGCCTTTGCACAGATCCAGTATTTAAATATAAGTCTCAAGTATTTTAAACACAAATAACAAATAATATAAATAATATTTCTAGTTGCTTCTGCATAGTCTCTACTACTCTAAGAACAGTATTATTTAATGTTATTTGAACCTCTATTATCCTAAGTACAATAATATCTAATATTGTTTGAACCTTTATTATTTTGAATACAGAATTAAATAATATTGCTCAAATTTCTACTATCCTTATTAGGTAAAAAGATATATAAATGATACTTTTTTCTCTTTCTTGTTAATTCTAAATTCTTATACTTTGATCTAAATTTTCTTATCTTTACCTCTAACTTGTAAAAGTAATATTTCTCTTCTAAGATAATTCTTATAGACAAGGTTGTTATTATGTGTTTATTTAATAAAATTAATCTATATACTGTTACTATCTTGAATTGTTTGCCTGCTGCTATGTAGTAAAATGAACTACTACACCTCTATCCTATATATATTTGTAATAGTTAATTATTGTACTAGGTAATCTTATTACTTGATTGTATTGTATCAAGAGACTACAACCTTATAACAATAGATATAATTTCTAAATATTGTTATTCATAAGAATTGAATCTTAAATTTGCTACTTGAAAGTTGACAATCTGTCTACTTTACTAGATTATCATATTCTATAATATATAATTAAAAATATAATAAAAGTAATAGCTACTACAAACATTAGTCTTAGTAAAAATAAATAAATAAATAAAATATTGAAAACCAAAATTTTAGTTAATAAAAATATTAAAAAATACAAAAACTATATATTCAATCATAATAGTACAAATAATAGATATAAAAAAAGAATTTAAAAACAAAAAACTTAGTAATAATTTTATAAGTGATTTATTTTATAGTAATAGAGTATTGTGACCAATTAAAATTTAAAATCAGGTATAATATGTAGATCATTTCTTTTATATAACAAAAATAACAACTTTTTAAAAAATTAATTATATTTTAAAATTTTGATTAGAAAATCATCTTCTGTATATTAATAAAAAAAAATTTTTTGCAAACTTTTAGTATAAGCTATATCTTGCCTAACTCTAACTTTAATCTTAATCTAACTCTAATTAAAAAAAAAGTTTTATTTTTTATAAAAAAAAGATTGTTTTAATTTACATATTATACTAATTATATGTTTATATATAAAGTAGCATTATAGAACTATAGTATTATAATAATATTTTTATTTCAAAATATATTAATAAAAAATATATATAAAAACTAAAAATAAATACAAACTATATTATTATAAAAATTGGGTTTCAAAAAAGTTTATTTAATTTTTATTAAAGCAAATTAAAATTTTTTATAAAAAAAAACAAATATAATTTATGTATTTATATTTTTTATAATTTTATTTATTTAAAAAAAGCATTAAAAAATTTTATCTTTTAAGTAAAGGTAGATCAAAATAATTTTAATTTCAAATTTAATTTTAGGTTTCATGTTTTCAAAATAATTTCATTCTTATATATAATACAGATATACTAAATTTCAATATATAAAAAAGAAATTCAAAACTCTAAACTTAAAAAAATAAATAAAAGAAATTATAATAGAAAACAAAGATGTAAAAATAATAAAAAAAATAAAAAACTAGTACCAAGCTTATTAAAATTTTTTTTTTTTGGTATTAAGGTGAAGCCTTGCTCATATCTTTATTAATAATTTTAACTGTATATTTTAGTATAAGAGTACTAAAATAAACTAAGGTTGTTTGTAACAAAATAAAAATTACATGCAAGAATAAAAGCTCAGACTAGTTTATTTGTAACCTAAACCAACTATAATAGTCAAGGCCCATCTAGATTTGAAGTGTTAGTATATAGTTAGAAAAAATATTGTATTTAATTTAGAGAATTGATCAAATATTGATTTTTCTAATTGCTTGACTGATTGGTAGACATATATTGGATTGTAAATGAAGTTGATCTGCAATGCCATATAGGCATGAGTATGTGTAAGCTTGGTGATGTTGTTTGGAGACTCTATGATTTGGATGTTGTATATCAGTGCTACTAGTATTATTTTGGTATCTAGATAGAATTTGGTTATGTTTATTCCAATTAAAAAATTCAATGCAGTATGGTTTCCAAATTAATTTGTAGATTTGTTTGTTAATATATAGAAGTATTTGAATTACTATTTGTAAAGCTAATTGTGAAGGTATATTAAAATTGTGAATAACTTCAATAAGTAATTTAGATATAAGTCCTTTAAGTATAATGTCTATAAAATGTAAATTGTATTGAAATAGTATGTGATCAAAGCATGAATGATAGCATATATTAGAACCTAGTTCATGAAGTTGGAAAGGTGATAAGTCCAGTTCAGTCTTAAAAAGTATTTGGTTAACAGATGTATGAATGATATTGAGGAGAGTATTATGTATATTAGAGCATGTATGTCAGTGTGTAGGTGAGTTAGAAAGATTGCATTTGAAGCAATTAGTATTGGTAAAGATATGAGGATATCTGTTATGAAGAAAAGATTGAGTAGGTAGCTTATTTAGTAAGAATTTAGATTTAAAAGCTTTGAGTTGATTAAGTTTAAAGCTGGTATAAAAAGATATAGGTTTTGGTTATGATTAAGATAAAGCCAAGAAGAGGTCCAGTCTATGAGGTGGTTTAGATGAGACCATTCACTGTTTCTTTTTTGCGAAGATCACATTACTAGTATATATACTTTGCATATATTTTTGATAAAATATCTAGTTAGTAGTTTGATGAAATTTTGTTTTTATTGAAAAATATAATAAGGGTTATAAATATTAGTATAATTAAAGATAAGAGGTTGAAGAAGTATATGTTGTTTTGCTAAGGAGTCTGTGAGGTTGTTGAAAGGATTATCAGTATGGGCTTGAACTTTGTAAAAGGTAATTTGAAGATTAAAGGATTTTATAATATTAAGTAAGGTATGCTATAAGGGTCATGTGCTAAATTTAAATAACTTGTTAGAGTTTTGTAATTTGTTCAATAGTGTATAAAATTTTGAAATAACAGATTGTGAGTCTGTGTATATGCTAATAAATAAATTGTGGGATGTAGTAGATATTGTGGATATAATTAAGACTAATTCAGCTTTATAGAATGATGGCCATAAACAGATTTGGGCTGAAAATTTATGGATAATTTGATTTTGTTCATTAATATGAACCCATCTAATATCCATAGAACATTGTTTTGATCTAATATTAATAACAGAACCATCAGTATAAAAAGTAAAGTTATTATTTATAGAATTAGATAGATAAATATCTTGAAGCTTGTAAGTGCAGCTGTTTGGTTTAAAGATTTCTAAGATGCTAGAGTTATGTATAATAATTTTGGGAGGTATAGGAGGTATGTATAAAGGATGTTTAATAGCTGTTAAGTATATAAGATCAATGTAATTGGCATTAAGTTTAAAATTGTTAGAGGTTTTTCTAGCTAGGAACGTTGCAGAAATAATTGCCAATATGTTAATAGTACATATTTGGTTAATTCTGTTTGAATTAAGATGGCATCCTATACATAGTTTGCATTCAATAAGT